>SNQN01009595.1:0-24799 GCA_008642245.1 Bassia scoparia
TTTTTTTATTGTCGAGTGATATTTCGTCCTCACCCTTATCTACAACTCCCTCTTTCCTCAGTCCTCACCCTTATCTCTTAAGCTTCTCTCTCCTCAGCCCTCATCCTTATGGCCTTATGTTTTAACCCTCTCTCTCCTCACCCTTATCCTCAATCACCTCGACAACCATTCATCTCTCTCTTCTTCTTTCTTATTTTTTATATTTTCATTCTTTCGTTCTCACCCACCACGACGCSGCCCCTCAACGCTGCCCCTCGARYRCGCCTTTCGACACCCCTAGAACGCCCTKATCRTTCCTTTCCTCTTTCTCCCCTCATCTCTGGCGCATTCAGGTTAGTTTTCAATTTTTTGTTTTTTTTTTCTTTTTGGCTAATTTTCAGATTTAGTGTTTTCTTTTTCAATTCTGTTTGATTTTGTTTTTCAAATGAAAAAACGAGTTTTCGTGTTTTGAATTTCGTTTTTAACTTTAGATCTAGGGATTTTCTGTTTTTTTTTTTTCAATTTTTCGAACTCTTTTTTTTCCGGTTTCTTTTGTTCAATTATTTGATTTCTTTTGTTTTTTTTGTTTCAACTCTGGATTTCTGGGCAGATTGAAGATCTAATCTTCAGTGAAATAAAGATTTGATCCTTTTATGTATTTTGGTCATGTTGTATGCAATTTTGGTCATGTTCTATGAGCAAAGACAAAATAAAAATACATTAATTAAAAATTGTTTCACGAAGTGCAAATTGGAGTTCAGATTGTTCAATTTTGCATGTTAAATGTGATACTGTGAGTCTTACAACTGCAAATACAAAACTGTAGATTTGGGAAATAAGGGCAGAGGATGAATGAAGGAAAGATGGTATGAAGTGCAAGCCATAATTCTTTTTGAGACAGTCTACAAAACTGTTACTAGTCACCTTAGATAGCAAGAATTCTTTGTTAACCTTTCAGAGGGAATTTATTTTCATTAATGGCTGCTTGATTAAATATTGTCATTAGGTAGCCCTTTTGTGAGAGTCAAATATGGTGAAGTTTACAAAGGAAGAAGGAAATTCAGTGGTCAGGTCAGTATATTTCGATCATTCTTCACTTCGATTTTGTTTGATTTTAAGGTTTTTTTTTATTTTTTGGTGTGAATTTAAGATTTGTGTTTGTAATTTTTGTAGACTGTTGCTATGAAGTTTATTATGAAGCATGGAAAGAGTATTAAASATCTTCACAATCTTAGACAGGAGATTGAGGTGATRTATTTATTAATTTCTTGCTAATTTTTGTGTGGAATATTGTACCCTGTCAACCTTGATATATTTTGTGGTCTGTTCATGATTTGGGAGTCTTTCCAATCTATGTAAAAATCTGATATCCTAAAGTACCTTCAACTAACGGCTACCCTGTCACTTTCATTAACATTAACATTAACTTTAACATTAACATTCACTTGTATCTCTTGTTTATTCAATCTTTGTGATGGAGATTGTGGGTTCAAAGATTCAATTCTATCCATCTGATATCGACTTTGACAACAGTGGTTGTGCATATTTCTAATTGTTTATGTGAATTTCTTTTTTGAAGTTAGGTCTATATCTGACTTAACTGTCTCAGATTTAATCAGAAAAAACCAAAGGTCTAAATGGCCATTTGTTTTTTTGGGGCTAGAATTACTTGGACTTTAAGTGTTTGAGCCTTGAGCTGATCCTATGTTTTTTCCATATATATTGTACTTCAGTGAATGTCAAGTTTCAGCTTAATAGTGGAAATTTCACTGCTTTGAATTATCACAYCTAAAACAATATCATGATCGTGCATAAGGTACCATCCTATAGYAGTTGTAAATATGTTGGATTTGTTATTGTTCATCATAATAGAAAGAGTGAGCCGTTTTTGAATTACTAAGGTTTAATATAAAGGAACCATAAATTAGCTCCAGTGGTGYACACTTTACAAGATGCAAACAACTTTTTTAAGATATCTCTATGTGATATTGCTTCAATGTGTTCTGTGGTATTATCATTGATCATTACTCAAGTTATGCATATGTTATCATCATTTTTCTTTTACATTGTTAGTGATGGAAATCATTGTGGTATTAATTTTTGGCCGATCATCTTATCACAAATTTATCATCCAATTTTTATTGTCCGCTGGGGAAAATTTTGGAAGTTTATTTATTTATTTATTTATTTATTTATTATCTTTGGGCCATTCAACTAGCATTGTAGGAGCTTTTGAACTTTGTTTCTTATATTCTACTTCGTATTTTTCCTAACAGGGGAGCAAAAGTTTTGYAGTTTTTTGTTTATSTAGTTATTTTGTTATCAAATTATGTTTCAAATARTTGGTAAAATTAGATTAAGTGGTAAGATCACACATTATATACTCGAAATCAATTTAATGGGGCTAAATCGTTTGTAATGTTTATAGTTGATTTTCAAATTGGACAATGCATCATTGTGACAACTAACTTTGTTACCCTTGCAGTTTCGAGCAATTTTGCATCAATCTAACAAATGAGAAGCTTCAACAGCACTTTAATCAGGTTTGCGTATCAACGAACTCAAACATTCTTCTGTTTGAGACTTCTTATCTCAATATTGCCATATTTTGGTAACACACCAGATTATATGTTGCAGCATGTCTTTAAGATGTCCGTCCCGAATCGAATACTGTGACTTTCGTCTTACGAGTACTATCGTCTCTCCAGACTCAGTCAAGTGGGGCTTCTGTAGCACCTAAAAGTGTCTCCCCAAAGAGTAATCAGTGATGAAACATACCGCGATCTCCGATTGTCTCGACTTAGAAAAGATGCTTTGAACTCACAAAGTTGAAAATACGAAGGTCATACTCGGAACTATGGAGCAAAGGACAAATAAAGGGGAAAAAATATTCTTTTATATTTTAAATTTTCTATTTTAGGATTTTAAAATAATTTATATAGGTGATCTCCATAATTTCCCACTTTTCATTGCACTCTTCACATTTTTCTAAGCTCACCAGTTTTAGAATTATTTTTCAGATTTTTCTATATTTTATAGTTTTATGTACGCAGAAAATACAAAAAAAATACCAAATACACAAAAAATCCCGGAAAACGGAACCTTCTAGAACACTCTAGAACTCCTTGCTTGGAGAGCAAGAGTGTCTAGGTGGCGTCGAATCAAGGCAAATCACGAAATAAAATCGGAGGAAATCAAAAAAATCACGCGGGAATAATCGAGCGTATATACGCAGGGCCTGCGTATATACGCTCCTAGGATGCGTATACGCAGGTCTCCTGGTATATACGCGAGCTCTCGCGTATATACGCAGGATTTTCCTCCTCGCGCCTATAAATACGTGCCTTGCCTCATTTCGACGGACACACGTCTTATTCAATCCCGTCTCTAATTGCGTATTCACTCTCTCACACTCTCACACACTCTAAAATACATACCGTTCGTGAGTTCTAGCATCGATTCTGTTTTCGATTCCAACGCGCCTAAACAAGGTTTCTGAGATTACTCGGCCAACTAAAACACACTCATTTCTCAATTTCCTCAATCAATTTAATAACATTACGAGTTTCAATCTAATTAACAAAAATGTAAACTCACTATTAATTATTCCATGAAATATGAGGAGTAGTTAACGTTTTTCATTGTTCGTTCTTTTTTTATTTCATTTCATTTATTTTATACTTGTCAATACTATACGATTCTTGTCCTGTATTAGCGCTCAACGGCGGAAGGTTCATTTCGCACGTTTTATTACGAACTAACATTGTTTTGTTTGTGCAGGATTCAGCGGTAAGATTGGTTTGTTATACATGTTTTGATTTCATATACTTCGCATTGGTCATGGTTGTACATCATTTGTATAATATTTTTCTAAATCAAGAATCGGAAATTATGAAGCACTTAAAATTAGATTAATTAGACAAACGTTTTAAGGCACCGTTTATTGATTAAACGCAAGTGGTCACAATTTCTAGTTAGGTAGTCTCTTGTGCAATAATAAGAAACACACTTCGAGTAATCTTTCAGGTTTAGTACGCTCTAAAGGTGCTTAAAAATGTAAGTTAGTGCATTCAATAAACCGGATAAATGGAATTGCAATGGACTGAGTAGGAGGCCGCTACATTCGGGCGAATTGGGTTACAGAAATCGATTCGTACCATGTCCCCGAACCCACGAATTGGTTACTGGATCAGACTGGACCATAATTTGGCCACCAACGTTTGGGCGTCCGTGAATACCTTTTATAGGCACGGTAGCGACTCCCCTACTCGAAACACTACCCCAACGCACTCACGTGCGGGTTTCCGGTTGGCTCAACCCACGCAAAGCACCGATGCTAAGTACCAACCGCGCGCCGCGATACGCGGGTACGGCCCACGTCCTATCATCATCCTAATTAAATAGAAAGTCAACTATATCTAGCATGCAAAAGGTAAAATAATCATTGGCCTGTCTATGTCGTATATCTCAACACGAAGCTTTTCAATTGAGAACGATGCTTCGTATTATCCCTATATACCTGTGAACCCAAACATGATGTATGAAAGGGAATTGAATTGTATTTTTGAAATGGTTAATTGTGTATAAGAATTACAAAAAAAACTTGTGTGAATCTGATTATAAAATTTGAGAGAGTAACAATGAGAGAGAGAGAGAGGAGAGTGTGGGGAATCGAGGGATAAGCACTATACATATTGTTGTGGTGTTGAAGTGAGCTGTAGGTGCTTGTATTTATAGAAAATATCAAGCTTGTGAGAGCAACGTACTGGCAATACAGCCCAGTTGGTGCTATTGGTCGTTAATTACGTCCAAGATCCCTTCCCTTTTTGGCTCATTCCGCCTTCTTTGAACTTACGGTTATAACAATAAAATGATGATTTATTTATTGTGTTAGTGACGTGGGCCGCGCCCCTCAGCGTTTATAGCGATATCGCGCGCGGCTTGGTACTACATCGAGAGTGCTTGTGCGTTGGCTGAGCCACGGATCCCGCACGTGAGTGCTAGTAGTGTTGTCGAGTAGGTGGGAATCGCCACCTGCCTAGATTAAGGTTTATCACGGGACGCCGCGAAAGTTGGTGGCCAAATCAATGCCCACGTCCAATCAAGTAACCAGTCGTATCTAGGACATGGTACGGAATCAGATCTGTAAACCCAATTCGCCCGCATGTAGCCCCTCATTCTAAGGATCTCATTGTAATTCCATTAATCACATTATTGGATGCACACAACTATAACGTTAACACCTTAGGAGCGAAAACTAACCCTAGAATTACTAATGAGTATGTTACTATTATGCACAAGAGACTACCTAACCTAGAAATTGTGGACCACATGTATTAATCATGTTTAAAAACGGGTGTCCTTAAAACAGGGGTGGTTTCTCTGCTATAGTTAATCTGATTTAAGTGATTCACATTAGGTCCGGTCTTGTTGAGCAAAACATATATACAAAAGTTATACAATATGACAATATGCATGTATAAGAGGTTATGACGGCAAATATTATGCAAAACTCGGTCTTACCTAGATCTGCAAAGAAGAAAACAAAAGTTAGTTTGTAAAACATCATGGAAGCGAATTCCCTTGTTGGAATCGCTTACCATGAAAAACAAAGAAAATAATTGTAGTTCTTTGATAAAACGGCAGTAATCGCCAAATGGATCTTTCGCCTCGAATTGGCTAACAAGAATAGTAAAGAGATTGTTAGTAATTAAATGGGATGATAGATAATGAAACGAATGGAAAAGAATGGAAAACGAAACAATAAAACAATGAAAAACTAATAAAACCCTAACGATATTTACATATGAACGATTAAAAGTGAGTTTCTACATCTGTAATTATATTAAAAGACTGCATAACAAATGGTTAGTCAATATTAAAAGAAAGTGAGAGAGATATGAAAGTGAGAATGCTGCAGAGATTCAGAGCCGGCTTTATCGCTTGTTGATTCGAAAGAAATCGATGCTTTGAACATACAATGTTTTTGTGTTTTGAGTGTTTTAGAGAGAGAGTGAGCGAGGATAGCGTATGAAGTCGTGTTATGAAGTCGATGTCTGAAGGTGTCTCGATCCTGACCAAAGGAGAGCATATATATCGATCGTAGGCAAAAACGAGCACAGAAATACCCTTGCGTATATACGCTGTATACGACGTATATACGCTGCTTCCTGCGTATATACCAACATGCGTATGTATTACGTGCTTGCTTTCACAAAATTGGCAGGTTTGTACGTAGTTGGACGCGTACGCTATTTGACGTATATACGCTGCCTGTTGAGGCGTATATACTCATCAGGTTGCGTATATGGACGCCAATGATTTGTGATTTTTCCAAAAACTTCAAAATATTCTGTGATTTCCTCCGATTTATTCGATTTCCTTTGATTCGACGCACCTAGACACCCTTGCTCTCCAAAGCAGGAGTTCTAGAAGCATAATCACGTATTCCGGAGTTCTTCTAATTTATTCATTATATTTCTTCGGTATTCTGCGTATTCCTAAACATTGAAATTCATAAGAGAATCATAGAAATCAGAAAAATAATTTAAAATACTCATCATATTAAAGGTACGGACATGAGACAGCAAAAAGGCATGAGAATTTCGCCTTTTGGGAAACCTTTTTTGGGGAAAAAAAAAACCTTGTAATACCTTTGAAAAAAACCGAAGAAGGTATTTTTGCCTTGCCTTTGACCTATCCCAATATTTCGACTACGACCTCCATATTCCAACTTTAGTAATCCTATATATCTATCTTTCTAATTCGAAACAAAACGCGAAGTCGCTGTTATGTTTCCAACGGATTACTCATTTGGGGAGACACATTTCAGGTGTCTAAACCCCACGACTGAGTCGAAGAGACGATAGTCTCTAAGACGAAAGTCAAATTATTCGATTCGGACGGAGAGCAACTCAAGACGTTCTGCGACCCTGAGTTAACCCTGTACGCCTAAGGCAGGTACCTGCAAAACAAATGTAGTTTACCTGTTACCGCCGCCCCATGCGGTGTTGTGCCCTCGGAAGCCGCCTGATCCTTGGGTGCGTTGTCTCCCTACGTCTGATCTCTTGGCTTCGGGAGGTAGCGTATGTATGTGGTGCGGAAATTTGGTGCGTGGAGAAAATTCCAAAAACCCAAGAATGCCGCGGAAACTTCTTGAGCGGAGAAGATTCAAAACCCGGAAGATGTGCTGCGGAACTTCTTAGCGGAGGAAGATTCCAGACCCGTAATGCTGACGGAACCTTCTGTAGCGGGAGTAGAAATTCCAAGACCCGAAGATGGTAGTGTCGGAACTTCTGTAGCGGGAGAGATTCCAAAGACCCGAAAGACGTGTTTGCTTGAGATTTCTTGTAGCGGGAGAACACCATAAGACCCGAAAGATGTGTGCTGCTGATTCTGACATAAAACTAGACCCGAAAGGATGAGTTGTGCTGGATCGTAGCTGGGAGAAACGTAGATCCCGAAGTTGCATAAATGTGAATTTCTGGCAGCGGAGAAATTTCCAAAACCCGAGTGTGCTATAGTGGTGAATTTCTGGTGCGAGGGAGAATTCCAAAACCCGAGGTGTGCAAAGGAGCTGTTGTTGAAGAATCGCTCCATCTTGACTGAGTCGGAAGAGATGAAAAATCTCGTAAGACGACAGTCAAAGTATTTGATTGGGAGGAGTGATGCAAGTTCCGTTGAAGCGCCTCGTTCCTTCGGAAAGTTCCTGCTGCGTTGACGGCTGCTGGCTTTGTCGGGGAAATTGCGTGTAGCAACGAAGGCGCGTATAGCCGTATGAATGCCGATATAGGGCATGTGCAGGCAATGATGTAAGATGGTCCCTAGGCCTCGTGTTAGGGCGTTGTCGAGTGCAATGTAGTGTGATGTGTTGTGCAATGTACAAATGTGCCAATGGTGCCAAATGTGCCAGATGTGCAATATGCCATGTGTAATGTGCGTAATGTAATTGATGTTCTAAGATGCATAGCATGATGAGTTTGTATGGCTCAATGCATGATGATTGATGCTTATGGGAAAGTGCTGCGTAAAATGACCCAAGTCTATTCTTAGTATCTAATGCAAATGAAATGACCAAGGAAAATGTACTAACGGTAAGATTTTTGTATTGTGGGGATGGGAGCCGTCTCAAGCCCCCATCGAGCAAAGGCGATGCTTGTGATGCAAGTCCCCCAACCCATGGGGTTTTGATGTGTGGAATGCTTGAGGTGTTGATGGTTGGTTTAAGTGGGTGAGCCCGCTCCATGATGAGCTTTCGAGGTTAGGGCTTGTATAGGCCACTGCGTTGATGGAGCAAGGTTAAGGCTAGTAAATGTTGTGTCATGGGTTTTGGTTAGCTTTGCTCTGGTGGTAATGGTGAGGGACATTGATTTTGGATGTGCCCAAATCAAGTAAAACTTGAGCTGACTGCTGCATGAGGAGAGAGGAGTGGGGATGTATATTGATTGCCCAAATCAGTAACTTTGAGCAGAATGCTGCATGTGGAGGGATGTGCGATGATGCTTAAGAAAGAATGAGAATGCTGCAGAGGATAACCTAAGATGAGTTGAGGAGAGACCCTTAAGGTGCATGGAAAGAATAGGCTAAGGTTTCAAAAAAAAGACAAAGGCTAGAATTTGTGACTAAGGGTAAGTAAACGGGAATTGATTGTGTTGGCTAGATGATGCAGGTCAAACTCGAGCCTATGTCGGGTTCATACACTAGGAATTTGTGGCTTCTGACTTTAAGAGAATCAACATATGATGACTAATAATAGTAATTATTGGTTATGGGGTCGGACTCGGAAGAGGCTTCCACGTACCTTTACGGATCAGACCGTCGTAGTTCTCGTTGATTGATTGGACAAATGCCTCTGAGTTGTGAGAGGGCTTTGTGGTTGTAATGTGTGGCTTGTGGTTTGAGGTTGCAAAAGGCTTTGATTTGCAAGTGACCCACGGTGCGCAGTGGCTTTTTAGACTTTGCTTTTTTTTTGGCTTGAACTTTGGATTTGCATTGATTTTGAAATTATTTGCATTTTGAAATGACTGCATTGAAACTTTGATTTTTGCTTTCCCGTTATTCTTCTCATTTTCTTTTTTTCCTTTTTGCACATGTCTTTTCCTACGGCACGTTTGGTCCAAAGGTTAGGATCATGTGGGTGATGAAAGAATGATTGCCGAATGTAGTGTTTAGCAAAGGGTTTGCAAGGGATTGATGTTGCATGAAGGAAGGAGGGAAAGAGGTTATTTTGTGGAGCTATGAAAGAAGGCCTCTTCTTGGCAAATGTCCATTTGAATTGTGAGGTCGATAGTATTGATTCATAAAGTTAGAAGCAAAATATATATGAGACGCTGAAGGAAGATGAACAAAAGATTTATTAAATACAAAAAGTTATAACCAGGTAATGCAGAATTTGATCCGAACCTAATGCATAGACTCCGAAATGGAAAAAGAAAGATACAGGTCTAGGAAAGGGACTCTCCGACTCGACCTTAAAGGCAAGACCAGAGCATGTGAAGAAGTCATTCTCTATGTCACCCAATCGTAGACCATTGCGATGGTAGGCCCGAACTGAAGATAGTCTTTATTCTGGCTGGAGTAGAGATGAAGAGTCCTTGACCATCCTTCTTCAGTAGGGAAGCGAGACAAGGGCAGCAAACTCCTCTCACAGTCAATAGTGGTGAACCCCTCATTCTCCCTGGCTTAAGGATTCAAGCCTCGGACGGATGTTTGGTCTGAATGTTACCCTTGTATCTTGCCATGAATGCGTGGATGAGTCTTCCAAGTAGCTTTATCTTTCTCAGGAATGAAAAGAACCACTTTCTGACTACGTCAAGAAAGGGAAAGACCGATTGAAACAAGGCGGCAATCCCTTAAGGCCATGTGGTCTAAATCCCTTTATAGAACGAGGTCATCAGTTCGGCTTGAACTGGTAGCTTTCGGCTGAGAAATCCTTTGGCTTGGGTAAGGTTGGCAGGGATGATTCAAGAAGTGGAGGTTTGATCCTGTTCAAAGTTTGTCAGTAGTGCTTTTTTCGATTGTTCAAACTGTCCGTACTCGGAGAATTATCTAGTCAGTGGTTGAACTGCTCGGTAAGCTTTGACTTTTCTTGTTGAGGCCTGTGTGTTGGGTCGAGGGTATTTGTGTGGGAGGCGCTTATTCTAGGTGTGGTAAGGCATGTATGATGATGAAGGTTGGAGAAGGGGGGATGGGCTAGCCATGAAGAAGGGGTAGGTTTGGACTCGGGCTGAGGGCTCAAACTCTTTGGGTCCGAGCAAGGCTAGACGACGTTCACCACCGTTTCCAAAAAGAAATAAACCCTTAGGAACTTCATTGGTCATATGAATACATGAATGCAGAGTGCAATGCATGTCCTAATTCATGGTCTCCTTTGCCTAGATAAGTATATGCAAGTTGCCCTTTCTTTTTGAAATTTTTTTAATGTTTTTTGAATTTTTTTGATTGTTTTGATATGAATTTTTTTTGATTTTTTTTTAAATTTTGATTTTTTTTGAAGGGAACCAAATGACGGAGCAAGGTATGTCAGATCATGTACCAAGAGTTAGGTCACCCTAGATCAGAGCCTAATGTTGGCTGAAGCGTAAGTCAAACCTAGTAGTCAAAGTCAACGTCTAAGTAAAGTCTGTGCCTACCCTAGAGTCAGGTCAAGACCTAAGATACAGAGTCTATTGGACTCTAATGGATCAAAGTTTCAAGACCTATGGGTTCAAAAGTCTGTGTGGCTAAAGGTCGAAACTTGAAGACAAAGTTCCAGTGATACTTGTCAAGCCAAGACTAAGGCAGAGTCAATAAAGTCCACTAATAGGCCTATGAACAGAATGACTAAAAGTGACCATGGCTATAGAAAGTGTTGTGTAAGGCTAGAACTACAATGGCTAGACCCATACATGCACACTATAACAAGACACATGAGGAAAGCCAACATGGTCGTGCTAGGTAAGTCAGACAGTGTACCACGCCTAAGTCAGAGCTGGTCCAAGTTTCACACTTGCATTCGATGTATGGCCAAGATGCCCTATGCACACCATCAGTAACAGTGCACACACGGCTGGGCGGATGATCTGCCTAGCCATGCGATCAGATTACCACATGAACAAGGTATGATCCCCCCTTAGGTAGTCTCGAGCAATAGAACAGCTCCATAGGAGACCAAGGAGCCAAGCCGCCCTTATTCGAAAGGTCACATGCAACATGTCAAAATCAATAAAGTGATGATGGAATTACGCGACTTTTCAAGTCTGTCCACTCACCTAACGTGATTAGTCCCCATGAAGTCCAAATGTAAGGACGGGCCGCGCCCTCAGCGTATAGCGGAGCCGCGGCTTGGACTACACGAAGTGCTTTGCGTGAGTTGCATCTGTCCCGAGAGCGTTGGGCTTGAGCCACGGATCCCGCACGTGATGCGTTTGGCGGTAGTGCTTGTCGAGTAGGGAATCGGCCACCGTGGCCTAGATAGGTTATTACGTACGCCGAAAACTTGGTGCCAAATCAATGGACCCCACGTCCAATCAAAGTAACCAGTCGTGGGTTCGGGACATGGTACGAACAGATCTGTAACCAATTCGCCCGCATTGTAGCGCCTCTATATCGGTCTCATTGTAATTCCATTAATCACGATTATTGGATGCACACAACTTTACGTTTTTAACACCTTAGGACGAACAAACCTAGAATTACTTAATGCAGTAGTGTTACATTATGCACAAGAGACTACCTAACCTAGAATTGTGACCACTTGTATTAATCATGTTAAAAACGGTGCCTAAAACAGGGTGTTCCATAGTTAATCTGATTTAAAGTGATTCACATAGGTTCGTCTTGTAGCAAAACATATATACAAAAGTTATACAATAATGACAATATGCCAAATATATGAAGTTTATAACTCAAAGTATATGCAAAAACTCGTCTTAACCTAAGATCTGCAAAGAAAAACAAAAGTTAGTTGGTAAAACACAATGAAGCGAATCCCTTGCCTTGAATCGTACATGAAAACAAGAAAAATAATGTTAGTCTTTGATAAAAACGCAAGCGCAATGGATCTTTTCGCCTCGAATTGCGATACAGAATAAACAATTGTTAGTAATTACAATGGATTGATAATTAATGAAACGAAATGAAAAAGAATGGAAACGAAACAATGAAAACAATTGAAAACGTTAATAAAAACCACATATTACGAGGAAAATGAACGATTTAAAGTGAGTTTTCTACATGCTTAATATATTAAAACTCCATAACAATGGTTAGTCAATATTAAAAGAAGTGAGAGAGATTATTATTGGTGAGCAATCTCAGATTCAACCTTTTATCGTTGTTGATCGAAAGAAATCGATGCTTTGAACTAAGGACGAAATGTGTTTTGTTGTTTTGAGTTGTTTTTAGAGAAGAGAGTAGCGGTAGAAGCTATGAAGTCGTGTTATGAAGTGCGAGGCTGAAGGTGTCTCGGGACTGAACAAGGCAGGAGCATATTATAGGCACGAGGCAAAACGAGGCACAACATCCCTGCGTATTACGCTGATACGAGCGTATATACGCTGCTTCCTGCGTATATTACGCCTCGTTTATCAGCGTATATACGCTGCTTCTTTCACAAAAATTTTGGCAGTTTGTATACTATTGGACGACGTATATGACGCTTATGTATTGAGCGATATACGCTCCTGTTGAGCGTATATACGCTCATCAGTTGCGTATATACGCTCACATGATTTGTGTATTTTTTTCCAAAAAACTTCGGAAAATTTGATTCCTCGATTTTATTCGTTTGTTTCCTTTGATCGACCACCTAGACACCCTTTGCTCTCCAGCAAGGAGTTCTAGAATTTCTAGAAGGTCCAACGTATTCCGGAGTAATGCTTCTAATTATTCATGTATTTTCTGCGTTTCTGCGTATTAAAACATTGCAAAATCATAGAAAATCATAAAAAATCAGAAAAAATAATTTAAAAATACTGGCGGATTCAGAAAAATGTGAACACATGATGAAACATCAAAAAGCATTGAGAATCGCCTTTGAAAACCTTTTGGAAACCTTTGAAAAACTTTTGAAAAAACCGAAAGAAGTATTTTTGCCTTGCCTTGACCTTTGCCAATATTTCGACTACGAACCTCGCATATTCCAACTTTTATGAATTCAAAGCATCTTTTCTAATTCGAAAACAAAACGCGAGTCGGCGGTATGTTCATCACGGATTACTCATTTGAGAACACATCTTCAGTGTCTACAATTTGATCGCACGAGTTTAAACAAAAAAGCACTGTTTTAATTGGGGGATATTCTGGTGGGCCCACGCTCGGTACGCACCGAAGCTCCCGAAATGAGTTGTTTTCGCTCGGGCGGCATTTTGCTTCGGGAAATCGTTAACAATTCCACAACTCCAAAAATATGAAAAACTAGCATAAAATTCCTTGTAAAAATTATCGTGTTGTGTTAAAATTCATTGGAATTTTGGATATTTTATAATTTAATTAATTAACGCAAAATTAATAAATTATTAAAATTCCGAAAATTGCCCAAAAGCTAGAAAAATTCTGAAAAAAATTATAATAAAATGTTTTAAAAATAAGTTAAAATTATTTTGAAATTAAAACTTACTTTTAAGGATCTTGTGTACAGAAACGTGCCCGGTTAGTGAAAAGTTGCCTTTTTAGAGTTTGTCTAGTCCTAATTCTCTCTCAATCAGCTGTGTGTTGCAAGGTGTCTTATCATCGCCTTCTTGGATTAGGGACAAATGTTGGTATCTACAGAAGCCCCCACTTTCGTTAGTTTGTAGAGATGAAAGTCTCAGAAAACGAAAAGCCAAATACCCGGTACTTGCAAAACATATGTTGTTTTACCTGCACCCGGCGATTGTTGTGTTTGCGCTTCCTATTATCTGTGCTTTGATGTACTTTCTTTCTAAACCTATTTGCCTTTCATCTTCTATTAGTGCTCACTAGGGTTTGGCTCGTCCTGCTGTTGTTTGCATCTATCCCTTTCGCGGTCGCCGTTGAGGGATGGTCCTGTTGTATCATGGTTGCTTCGTCCTTTCGGTGCCACCTTCCAAACTTCATGGGAATTGAGCATTTACCTCGCCCTTGATTCACTGAGACTTACATTTGTGCCTTGGAACTTAACCTTTGCTTGCTGAGTCTTGAACTTCGCGTTTTGGAATTCACGAACATCACGTTTAAGTAGAACTTCTTCCTTGAACTAACGTCTTGATTTGCTTTTCGCTAACTTTGTCTTTGTATGGTGAAAGTAAGAGCATTTCTGGTTTGCCGTGTGAGAGAGCATAATCTTTTACGCCTTTGTTCTTATTTGAAAACTTTTGATGCTATTGTTTTAATGTTCTACCCTATCCAAATTTGATGCTTGTACTTCTTCTTTGCTTAAGAATCGTATCTGCGTGTTGTACTGCATCTTCATTTGCTTTAAATTCAGCGCATTTGCTTAATGCTTGTGCTTTCATCTAGCTCATACTTACTACTCATCCGCTTGAGAACCTAGTGCTCTTACATCCGACTCAGAATGATTCGACGAACTTCATGTTCAAGGAGAATTTCACAAACTTCACGTTCAAATAGCTCTCACGAACTTCACGTCACAAACTTCACGTTCAAAATGTTCACGAACTTCACATTCAAATGGTTCACGAACGTCACGTCAACTAGTTTCTCAGAACTTCACGTCAAATGGTTCTTCACAACTTCACGTATTGAATGTTCTTGTAGCTACATACATTTGTCCCTAACCAAAACGGCTAATTGAAAAGACACCCCTCGCAACACACAAGTCAATCGAGGAGCTAGGACCCTAACAGGCCCTTAAAAGAAGATTCCCTTGCACCGGGATACCTATTCCAAGTATTCGCACCTCAAAAATAAGTTTCAATTTTCAAAAATTTTAACTTATTTTTAAAAATTTCTAGAATTTATCTGAATTTTTCTAAGCAATTTTTGGCAAATTTTCAGAATTTCTGCTAACTTTGTTAATTTGCGAGAATTATTTAAATTATGGAAAACCAATTCCAAAATTTCATATAGTTTTAGCCACAGCACCTATTTTATCAAGGAATTATTACATAATTTTTTCCAAATTTTCGATTTACGTTTTTAATATTACAAATTCCTTAAGCAAAAAAACGGCAAAACCGAGCATAGCGGGCCATCCCGAGATTTTCGCCTCGAGACACGACGTCCTGGAGGAGCGAAAATCCCGAGGCATCGCCCATGTAATATCAGCCATAATAATCGCAATAATATCAACTATGATCGTATAAATCGGCGCATATATTTCCTATACGATAAAACGATATTATTTCATTACAATCCGCTTATACATGATAAAACAATCTCAAATATGCGCCAATAATATCGAATAATTATCATAAACATCATGTACATTATATTCGATATTATACAATCGCAATCACGCTATTCGAGGCAAGCAAATCGACCAAAATCCAGTAATACTGGGCGCAAATTGCGCTCAAATTTGGCGTAATTACGCCCATTACGCCCAAAACTTACCTCTTTTTGGCCGATTTCGACCCTTACTATAATACGGAGCCTCCCCATTCATTTCACGAACTTTTGGCTTTTGAACTGTGCATTTCTCACTCGTCCAACTCTCTCTCTCTCTTTCTCTCTTATTTCTCTCTCACAAACACTTCTCAAACACAATTTCTAACCACATTAAAATCCTATTCAAAGATCTTCGCAGTAAAACTAAGAGGTTTTCAAGGTTCTAAGGTTCGACAAGGGTTCCAGGGTTCCGATGCAGCGTTCTTGGTCTTTCGACATCGTGTTGCGGGTAGTTTGAGGGCCAACGTCTCAATTCTAAACCCCCTTTTGCATGCTTGTTTAGGAAATTCGACTTTCTATGTAATATGCATGTACTATTGGTAAACAAAACGATTGAAATCAAATTAAAAGCAACCTTAAGGCATAACATTAATTCCTACGAGTGCTTACAGCTGTCTCCACAACGATATATACTTTAACAAAGACATAAAATTCTGTGTACGCCTAATAGATTAATTATGGACAACAGGCATAGGCTCCTTGAAATACGAATTAACAACACATGCCACAACAAATAGACCACTAATTTGCATTAATTTCTATAAACAACCCGCCTAATAATATTGCTATGCTTAGGTTTAAATGAAAAAACTATTGTTGTTGTCTGGTCGGACAATGAAACTCGCAAAACTGAGTAGAGCCTCTAGTATGCGGGGGTTTGTGCACTACTTCACCTTACCCTGTCCCCTTAATCCAAAACCTTGTTGCACTACCAGACTGGGTCCTGCGCCTTGTTTATGCAATTATAGGCAAGCTTAAAACAGGTTCGCGTAGCTTCCCAAAAGAAAGTGTGGGTGGGACTTCCCTCTACTCATTACTCGAGTTATAACACACAACTCCCAGGCATACTCACAATTTGCAAAAGCAAGAATTCAATTCTTGCAAACAAATCGAGCTGCCCTTAAATTTACCCCCGGAGCAGAGGGACCGGACCGGTCCGTTCCCGTGCGCCCTGGGGCCCCACGCTCAGTTCTTCAACAACTTCACGTTCAAATGAGACTTCACGTCTTGGGAGCTTACGTCGGATTCTTGTTGCTCATTCTGCTCTTGCCTGCTTATCTCTTTCCTAATGCGTCCATCCACGAAATTCTTCACTTAACGTTGCGATGTCTTTAATGGTGCATGCTTGATTTGCTTATGCTTGTCTACTCCCTTAGGCTCACATAAGTCCTTTGACTCCAGCTTTGTTGCTTTGCTTTCGAATTTTGCTCAGCCCTGGACTATGGACAATTTCCCTTGTTAAAATGTATGGATTGACGTCTTCCAATGCTGGTGCTTTGAATTGGAAGAATAGGGCATTTCTTAGATTTGTAGGTATTCTTCTAAACACTTACGCAGAGTCAATTGATGTCTATAATCAACCCCAAGAGCATTGTGCTGGCTCGGGAAGCCAATCTTTGTCTGCTAGGCAAGGAGCCTATGTTTGTGTAGATACCCTGATCCGTTTCTGACGTGAGATGCTGGACATATAGCTTACCGAAACTTGCTTTTGCTGAGTTGGCGAGAGCTAAGTTGATAACGTGATTAGCTTCACTTTAGGGTAGCCCCCTGGCTATTGTACCTACAAAAATTGCACTTAAAGGGTGGACCCTAGCTGTTGCATTGTTCATTTAGGACTCGCTTAGACTCCTTAGCTGAGTGACTTTGCTTGACTTTTGCATTGGTGCTTTGTGATAGCTAATGATCTATTGGTATGTAACTTATATGATGGGCATTGACTTGCTCTTTTTGCACTTTTGTGTTTTACTATGACTCACAATCAACTCAGCTTAGACCTAGTATGCAAAGTACTTATACTGCAAAGATTTGTGGAATGCAAATTGACTTTTATTGAACACTCAGTCAAGGAAGCAAATAGATGTTTATGTGAGTTTTTGAAAAATATGCAAGATAGAGCCTTCTTGACTAAAGTTTAGGCTCAAGCCCAACATGTTTGAGATTGAACGCTTCCTTTGCAAAACTGTGTTGAAAGAGGCACTATGTGGCTATCATTAGTGTAATGGTAGCCCCCTGATCGGCCTCTTGTGTTGTGAGGTGTGCAGATGAACTTTGCGTTCTGAAGCTTTAGCGTCTAAGGGCCTTTTTAACGGTGTTGAGATAATTGCACTTGTTTGAGTTTAAGGTCGGGTCAAGGACTTTGGACCTAAATTTGTGAACTTCATTGAACGTTTCATCTCTGCTTCGGAGTGATCATGCCAAATTCATGAGCTGCCTTAGGTCTACCTTTCCGCTAATGAGCAACCCCGATTTTCATATACTGAAGACGCAATGTTGAATCAAAAGTTCCATGAACATTGATTTTTGCTTGTCAAAGAGCATGGTGATAAATATACCTCGACATAGGAAGCGCACAAGACTTGTACATGCTGAAGTTGAATGGCTTCCAATGTAAGGAGCTTGTTTCTTTTGTTGTCACAGCCCCTAAATGACTCTGACGTGGTGGTTCAAAATCTTGCATACTTATAGGCACAAGTAGTTGCTTCTTAAGGCTTGTCATGTAACGAAGATGACACTTAAGTCAGGAAACTTAAGTCGTTGCTCCCTCGGCAAACGAGCATGTCCACATTTATCTCAACTTTTTGTTTTTCATTTTTTCCTTTTTTTTTTTGTAGAGGTCATGGTTAATTAAGCATTCTCATCATCGAGTCCGAAGCACATGAAAGCTAGAAAAAGAAAATAGACTTTTTATTATTGTGGAACGGCTAATGAACGAAAAGACTTAACCTAGTTACCTAACTCACAACAAGAATGGAATAGAACCAAATAGAAATCTAGGTAGACCTCCGACTCAACCTAACTTAGAAGTTTTTTTGACTCTGATGTTGTTACCTTTTTTTGAATCTCGGTGCTGCAGGTAACTACTTTGCTACATATTTCGTGATATCTACCTCTGCAGGGAATGGGGAAGAACCATCATCGACCATGTCTCTGCAACCAAGTCTTAGAGGATTGTAGCTCTTCTCTTAAGCTACTTGGTGGCCAACTTGCCTTTATGTAATTCGCAAATACTATTAGATCCTACATTTAGCCCTTCCTTCTCACTGTGGGATCGGAGTGGGTGATCGATCTGGCTCGAGCAACCATCGACCATTTAGCGGCGAATTCCTATGCAGTTATGTCATAGCAAGTCGGAGTTATTACGGATTAAGCACCAGTGATTGCTTGATCTTCTCTCAATAGCGCCGATTTTGACACTTCCTTTAGTTGATTCTGGATGTGTCCGTTCCTTTCGTAGCCTCTTCCACTTGTTTTTTCTCTTTGATCAATCATCTTTCAATCTCAAAACCAATGTTGTACTTGTCAAATGATTACCAAGCCTAATAATACCGAAGAGTGGTCGCGATACTCAGTTTGGAGATGTTATGAAAATTTTCACCATCTCTTTTCTTCAGGAGGACTAACCAGTTCTGCGGCTGCCTGTTTCCTTCCATCGTGCAATGTAAGTGAGGGAGCCCATTAATTATTCCTTATTTAAAGATGATTCAAGTCCCCTTAATGAGGTTGAGACTTGATGTCTGCATTTCTGCGTTCATGATCTTAGTATATCTCCCAAGTAGCTACATCTTTGCGGGAAGGAAAGAATCCACTTTTGGCAAACGTTCGAGACATGGTGAACACCTTAGGGAAAAGACAAACATTGATCCCTTGACAACCATCTTGTGGCCCTATAACATCCTTAGATGGAAACAGACGGCGTCGTCACCTTCGTGTAAACATAGGCCAGTCCATGCAAAAAACACTTCACGCAGGGCCTTTGCAGAATGATCGATTACTGAGCTTCAAAGTAGTCATCTTTGTAGTTGCCTCAGACATTCAAGGTCCTTTTGATGACTTAATGATTCAGCTTGCTCAATGCCGCAGCTTGGCTTGGAAAGTATTCAAAGTGGTTGCATTTGGGCCATGCATTGTTCTTTACCCCATTACCGTGGTCTGCAGAGGCTAGAGACCACACTTGGCATTAGCTAAACAGATCCTTTTTGTGCAAAAGAAATAGGAACATAGTTTAGACCCGTGCCTGCCGACTTTGAAGTTCTATGTACGATGACACTTACTCCTTGCCACTATAGAGATGTATTAGACTACGATTTTGTACGAAATAATGCATCACTTCTTCCTCTGGACTAGACTCAATGCATGGTCCTAATAGTGATCATCCCTGCCTTAGAATTCCAAAAATGAAATGATACAGACAGCGCGTAAATTATTTCGCCTTTATTTTAATTCTCATTTGGCTCATTTTATTATCGCACCCCTCTTTCTTGTGCAATTTTTCTCTCATTTTTTTAGGCAAATCGCGAATTTTTGATGCGCGTTTCCACTGGCGATGTAAAAGAAAGCCGTAAAGCTAAACATTCGTAGTAACCATTTTTGACATTATGACACTAGATGATGACCACCTTGCTAATGAGTAGGGATACAAGTGGGCGGAATGGCGATGAAATTAGTTTACCACCGTGGGGATGGAGGATGGGGATTGAGACACCCAAATGTGTCTCCACCAAATGAGTAACCGATGATTGAAACAAACCATTGTTTCGGTGATCAAATTGATTCGAAAGGCGCAGTGTTGAACTCATAAAAAAGCCTCAGAAATAGTGAAGTCAGCTCGAAATCAAGGTACAAGGTCCAAAAAGAGGCCAAAATATTCTTTTATTTCTTTTATTATTTTATATTTTAGAATTTTCTATTTAGTTTAAGGATTTTTTAACAATAAATTTTATACTGGTGATTATTCTTTCTATTATTTTATTTTATTTCTAATTTTCTCCATTTTCTGAAGTTCACCAGTATTTTCTAGCATTATTTTTCCGATTTTCATATATTTTCTATGAATTATACAATATTCAAAATCAAAATACACAAAAAAGGTACATAAAAAAATAGAAAATAACTTATAAAATACCAAAAAAATACCATGGAATGTACTAGAACCCCCTAGAACCGTTATTTTCTTGCAAAGGGGTGCTAGGTTCATCCAATCGAGAGAAGAATCCAAGAAAAATACAAGGAAGAACGAAAATTTGTTAAAGAAGGTTAGAAAATAATCGAAGCGTATCATACGGCTACTGAGAAGCAATATAACGCTCCTCCGGTGTATATACGCTCCTCCGACTATATACGCTACCTGTCAGGTATATACACTCGTTCTTGAGGCGTATACTACGCTCGTTTTTGCTTGGACCTAATACAATACCTCCTTTGGCCTCATTTTCGACACTCACACGCTGCTGCTGTCTTCACATACTCTCTCACTTTCTCACTTACACTCTCTTGCTACTACAAACACACAAATACGAGCTTTAGCGCTCTTTTGAATGAATCGACGAGCGAAATCAAGGTATAACTCTGAGGTTGCTCAACTAAAACCTTCATTTCGTCTTCTTCTAAACTTGACTAATAATTTATTATGAGTTTCAATTTAAACTAATAAAATGTAGAAACCCACTTTCAGTTGTTGCATGTAAATATGTAAGATTAATCTTCTTTTTTGTTTTGTCAATGTCATTTTCATTTCATTATTACTTATTATTATCGTTATTATTATTATTATTATATTGTCACCATTGTTAATATTATTATCGACATACTAACATGTTTATTTGTCTTGTTTAGCGGATCAATCAAAGGCAATTTTTTAATTATTTCTAACGATTTGTTTGATTGAAGTGACAAGGTAAGGATGGCGTATGTAATTATATATATATATATAATATATATAATATTATATATTATAATATATATATATATATATATATATTATATATTACATATATATATATGTATATATTTTGTGTCACGCTTTGTTTATTTATTTAAATAAGACCGGAATTTAATTGCTTGTCACATTAAAGTCAGATAATTATGGACCACCGGTTTCTAGGCTCCATTAATATTGACTAACAACAAAGTGATCGCCTTATCCATTGTAGAAGTCATTGTATGTATAATAGTAACCACCTAGTAACATTTAGGATTAGTGCTAATAAGGCTTGAAATTGTAAGATATGTGTATCCAATAATCACGATGAATGGAATTACAATGAGACTGATAGAGGCCGCTACATGCGGGCGGATGGGTCAAAGATTCAATCTGTACCATGTCCCCAACCCAGTGTTGGACTGGATCGGACCGTGGGCCTTTGTTCTGCACTAACGTTTCGGGCGTCCGTGATTAACCTTTAAAGCACGGTGGCGATCCCCTTACTCGACAACACTCTCCCAACACACTCATGTGCGGGTTCTGTGGCTCAAGCCCACAACAAACTACCACTCGATATAGGCCCAAGCCCCGCGGGGGTCACGGTCTACAATTTGGCGACTACACTGGGATAATCACTGTTAGTGAAGTGGACAAACTTGAAAGTCTCGTAATTCCATCATCACGATTATTGGATTTTTATATATATGCAATGTGACCCTCCGCATAGGGTCACGCTTTAGGCTCCTTGTCTCAATATGGGAATGTCTTGCTCGAGACCACCTTTAGGGGAATACTACCTTGGTTGCATGTGGTTAATGGATACATGGCTAAGGCAAGTCCTATCCCACCCATTGTCGTTGTGCACATGTTACGGGAAGCGTGCACATAGGGGTAACTCGCCTACATCACTTACCGTGAAAGTGGTGAAATTGGACCCAACTCTACTCTTTAGGCATGGTATCCTCTTTGACGACCCGACCTAGTTGACTTTGTCATCATGTGTTGTATATATGTGCATTGTATGGGCCCTAGCCATTATAGTTCTTGACCTTAACATATGTTCTTAATCACTTCATATAGTCCATGGTCATCTTTTAGTTCACATCATGCATAGTTAACCTTATAACTTTGACCTTTAGTTCACAAGAACTTTGTCCTCCAAACTTTCGACCTTAGTCCACATAGACTTTGACCCTAGGTCTTGACCCTTGACCATTAGAGTAGGCATAGAATTGACCTTAGGCTTGACCCTTGACCACTAGGGTAGGCATAGACTTGACCATCGATGTTGACCTTAGACGTTGACCTTAGACTCACATTAGGATTGACCTTACCCTCGACTAACATAGGCTTGACCTTTAGGTTACCTAGGCACAAACCTTAACCTCTTAGGACACATGCATATCATGCATTCCCATGTCAATCGGTGCCCTTTCAAAAAAAACAACAAAAACAAAATGCAAAAAATTTCAAAGAAAAAAAATAACGAAAGGCACCTTGCATTCATTCTAGGAAAGATGACCATGGAATTAGGACATGCATTTGCACCTGCATCCATAGGTTCAATAATGACCAAGGGAGTTCACGCACTAAGAGTTATTTCTTTTTTAAACAGGGTGAAACCGTCTCCATAGCCCTTGCTCGACCCAAAGTTTTAAGCCCTAAGCCCATCCAAACCTAACCTCCTCCAACCTTCACTACCCATTAGCCTTAACACCACAAAATGCCTTCGAACAAGAAATGATCCAAAAACTTGCCGAGCAAGTTCAAGAGCTTGAAGCTCTAAGATCAAGGAGTTACCTCAAGCTCTTCCTTGGACAAGTGGTTGAAAGGCAATCCAAAAAGCCATTAACCCCACCTTTTACCAAGACCAACCTACTCTTGACCCCAACCTTTCAACCAAACTGCCAAAGATTTCTCAGCCGAAGACATACCCAAGTTCAAGCCAATTGATGACCCTCGATTCCATATCAAGGGATTAAGACCACCATGGCGCTTAAAGGATTGACTCCGCCTTTTTTCCAATGGTCTTTCCCTTTCTTTGGAACTAATATGTCAGAAGTGGTTCTTTTCACTTCCTGAGAAAGGAATAGCTACTTGGGAAGACATCATCACAACAAGAAAAATGGCCTCGGCCGACTGCGCCTCACCGACCGATAATCGATCGGTAAACGGGTTTACCGACCGTTTTTTCGGTCGGGAGAATGGTCGCGTGGAGGATAGTCGGTAAAAACATTTACCGACCGAAAATCGGTCGGTGAGCTATCACCGACCGATTACCGACCGCAAATCGACCAATCAATTTTGGTGGGAAGAGGGATTACCGACCGAAAACCGACCGAATTGGTATTACGACCGAATTAGCGGTCGGTAATCCCTTCTTACTCTTCAGAATTATTTTACCTAATCAGTTTTACCGACCGATTTTCGTCGGTAAAAGTCAAGATTTGATATGTTTGACTTTTACCGACCGAAAAATCGGTCGGTAAATTTGGGATTATCATTAAAAAAAATGTGTAGAAAGTTGTCAACAAAGTAGACAACTTTCTATAGCTTTCAACAAATACAAATATGGAGTATATATTGCAACTACATTGTCGTTGCAAAAGTTATAAATAATACAAAAATAATATATCATATGGCTTGAAAAGTGATACAAATGTATATAGTATTCATAAGCTATAAATTGTACAGTATTTACATATGGCAATATAACCTGCAGTCCAAGGCCTTATTTCGAAAACAGAGCAGCAGCAACTTTTGTATGACCGTTATATCCGGATGTGGAATGTGGGATCTTACATACATTAAGCATCCTTAATCATCCATGAAATATGGTAACTTGTGTAGTTTAGGAGAAACCTCCTGTAATCTTGTACCATCTTGTACCAGTACTGTAAAGAGTGGAGTATTTTGGCAGTGAAGTGGAATGGAGCTGAGAGTGCATTTATAAAATCATTAACACATCATTGTAAATTATAGGAAGCATATTAAAGATACTGAAATCGAACAGATGCAAACACATTTAAATATAACATAAGATATGTCTTTGTACACACGTTAATGACTTCTTTATTGGAACACCAAAAACATAAATAACAAATTAGGTTTATGACATGAGCTAGTAGGAAAGACTCAACGGTTAAACAGGACTTGTGTTTAACTCTTGGGGGAACTGACCATCAGACTTGGAGCACAAAAAAAAGATGAAAAAGAAATTTATCGTCATTAAGCACAGAACAGAAAAAAATATTAAAACTCAGTCAAAAGGATAACACAAGCCTAGTCACACAATAAAATAAAATTGGAAAAGGAATCATTACAAGTGATGATTTTACATTTCTTATAAAAGCACTCATCAATATGTAAAAGAGCACTGTAGATATCAATAATTGGGACAGATTCCAAAAAAGTTCCGAATTACAAGAGGGCTACACCACACCAGAAAACTCTAGCACACTAACCTTTTCAATCAGATCCAGAATATCTTGATTATCAAATAATCAATGTAGCTCCAATTATTTCCTCCTTTCATATTCCTCTAGTTCATCT
>SNQN01009596.1:12517-24792 GCA_008642245.1 Bassia scoparia
GCAATTTATGGGGTTTTCGAGCCTAAATTAAACAAACGCAACCTATTGCTAGTTTTTAAAGCTACATCATTTCTTAAATTATTCACTTAAGCTTTCTAAGTGTTAGTTACACACGTCTAGAAATGACAAGTTCAATTTGGGGCGTGAAAGGGCCATTTTTGGGGTTTTCGAGAKTAAATTCAACAAACGCAACCTATTGTTAGTTTTTAAAGCTCCATCATGTCTTAAATTATTCACTTAAGCTTTCTAAGTGTTGGCTACACACGTCTAGACACGACAAGTTCAATTTAGGGCGTGAAAGGTCCATTTTTGGGGTTTTCGAGCATAAATTTAACAAACGCAACCTATTGTTAGTTTTTAAAGCTCCATCATGTATTAAATTATTCACTTAAGCTTTCAAAGTGTTGGTTACACACGTCTAAACACGACAAATTCAATTTGGGGCGTGAAAGGGCCATTGTTGGCCATTTTTGGGGTTTTCGAGCCTAAATTCAACAAACGCAACCTATTGTTAGTTTTTAAAGCTCCATCATGTGTAAAATTATTCACTTAAGCTTTCTAAGTGTTGGTTACACACGTCTAGACACGACAAGTTCAATTTGGGGCGTGAAAGGGCCATTTATGGGGTTTTCGAGCCTAAATTAAACAAACGCAACCTATTGCTAGTTTTTAAAGCTACATCATTTCTTAAATTATTCACTCAAGCTTTCTAAGTGTTGGTTACACACGTCTAGACACGACAAGTTCAATTTAGGGCGTGAAAGGGCCATTTTTTGGGTTTTCGAGCATAAATTTAACAAACGCAACCTATTACTAGTTTTTAAAGCTCCACCATGTCTTAAATTATTCACTTAAGCTTTCTAAGTGTTGGTTACACACGTCTAGACACGACAAGTTCAACTTGGGGCGTGAAAGGGCCATTTTTTGGCCATTTATGGGGTTTTCGAGCCTAAATTCAACAAACGCAACCTATTGTTAGTTTTTAAAGCTCCATCATGTCTTAAATTATTCACTTAAGCTTTCTAAGTGTTGGTTACACACGTACTCCAATACCACACTCACATTCAATCTCAGGAATCATTTCTAATCACGCATTTTGACAATGCCTCTGTAGAGGCTATTTAGTATGTAGTGTGAGGCTTTGGTTGAGGTTGAAAAAGGCTTATATTACAAGACCAGGTGCGCAGTGGCTTTTAGACTCTGGCAAACCATAATTCGAATCTTAGCAAGTCAACACTCAAAGCCTCAATTATTTAATGTTAAATGACTGATGCTCAACCTCGAAGGCTTCCTACGTATCCTCGAATTCAGACCAACGTTTCGAGATGATTTGACAATGCCTCGTGTTAGAGGCTTTTTGTTAATGTTTGTTTGAGGAGTTGAAAAAGTTGATGATACGAGTGACAACCCACGGGTGCCAGTGGCTTTTAAGGACTCTGCTTTATATTTGATCTGCTTTAAGCTTTGAATATGCATTGATTATTTAGCATTGAAGACTATATGTGTAATGAAACTATGAATTTCTTTTTCTTACGCCCATTTGATTCTTATTTTCTTATTCTTTCTTTGCACGTGTCATTCCTACGCACCATTTGCCAAAGGTTAGTTAGGTGAGAAAGGAACGATAGCTAATTTATATAGTTTGTGGCTCAAAAGTTCGAGGGTTTTATTTATGTACAAAGGGAATGGAAAGGAAGGCATTTTGTGAGTGTGAGAAAGAAAGGACCTCTCTGGGCACTGTCAATTAAATAATTGATCAACATGAGATATAAACCAATTTGGCCAATGAGGTAATTGCCATAGAATTAGAAATAATATGCCAAAAAACAAAGAATCTATTTATTGAAGAAAAAACTTGAACATACTGCTTTTTTAAAAGACGACATAGACAACAAAGACATAGAATGAAAAGGAACACAATGCTAGACAGGACTCGTGACTCAATCTATAGAAGGTCCGCAATCGATGACCCGCCTGGGGTACTCATGAGGCTTTGATGTAGTAGTGTTATATGTTTTTCCAGTTGCCAAGGAAGATATAGAAGTGGCTTTTTGTGATGTGAGGCAAAACATGCCGTTGTGAGGTAGGATGTGGACTAACTCTTGCCATCTTTGGGCCCTAGAGACATTGCCGATCTTTGCTATCTTGCTGAAATCAAGAAATACCACTTAGAACCCAAAACTCTTAAGAACCAAACCTAACTCAAGTCTTAAGTTCTGAACTTAAGACTGAACTCGAAGTAGACTTAATGGCTGACCTAATCTAGTTAAGGTGCTACCATCAGAGAAAGACTCAAACCTACAAGATAACAGCCTATTCAGAAATTAAGGATCTCTTAACCTACGACCACTTGAAATTGAATGGCCTGGCTTGAAACAAATCCTAAGGCGTGATCATATTATCACCTAGTTCATTTTAAGGTTGAGAAGTTTGGAACGAACCTATCAGATTCAAGCTCTTGGTTAGAATGAATTTGAACCTTAATTCAGATTTACAGTCCTTGAATGGAATTGACCTAATTTAGTTTAAGTTCAAAACATCATAAGTCAGACTTAAGATCTGATGGAATCGAACCGTAGTCAGATCCTAGGTCGAAAGGAGTTTGAAGAATGATGAATGGCCTAATAATCAACAACTCAGTCTGACCATAATTAAAGAGACTGGGCTTATTGTGGCTAAGAATTGATGAATGAAGAGTCACAAGTAACAAGCACATTGATTTGAAACACAAATCCAATTTATCACTTAAGTCAGATCTAAGGGAACAATAAGGTCGAGCTTGTTACGTCGTAGCTAATGTACCATGCCTAACAGAAGAGCTGCGACCAATTCACCAACCACAACATTGGTGATGTATGCCGAATAAGCCCCTTATATACACGTATCGAAAAACACGTCATACCGGCAGAGGCCGTATAACTTTCTTAAGCATGATGACCATATACCACATAGCACCAAGTAAAAATCCCCCCTTAAGTGTATCTCAGCATAGAACTGCCCAATATGAGGAACCAAGGAGCCTAGACAGACCTTATTCGAAGGGTCCACAAGCAACAATTCACCCACTTGATTAATGAACATAACTACAGGACTTCAATCTGCCATCACCAAAATGGTGGATTATCCCCAGTGAAGTCGCCAAAAACTGTTAGGCTCGTGCCCGCCTTAGATGCGTACCTCAGCCTTCAGTTCCACTGGGTCGAGCCAATGAAAATCGCATGGAAGCTTGGGGTGTTGCTCTTAATTGAGGATCGCCACCGTGCCTATAGTAGTTACACGGAACGCCCGAAAACATTGTTGCACAACAACTATGCCCCACCAAGTAGTGGCCATACTCAAAGTTGGAGTCACGGAACATCGTACGCGAATACAGCATCTAATAACCCAATTCGCGCGCATGGCGCCTCTACTCGGTCGCATTGTAGTCGCATAAATCATAACAATAATTCAAGAAGGAAACTTATGACATTGACTTCGAAACCACTAATACTAGGGTTGCTATTATGACAAAACCAAGACTCTACAATGACAACGATCACTTAATTTAGTCAAATATTAATAAGGTGCTTAAAAAAAACGTCGTACCATAATTATCTGACCTTTAATTTTGACACAAGCATTGAAATTATTCCTCTGTTTAAACAATATATACAATGTGATAGAAGGTATAAATACAAAACATGAAAAACAGATTTATAATATGAAAAATATATTGTGCCCCCTTCTCACCTTCACCAACAATCAATTGTTAGAATTAAAACTCAAAGGAAACGCCTTTCGATTAGAATGCTAATTGATACAAACAAACCTTCTTATTGACAAATAAATAGTATAATAAATGCAACCAAAACCATGCAAACATGAAAACGTATAAGAAAAACCTACATTAACCCCTATACGATTAAAAACGTTGAGTTCACATTTATCATTACAAATTAAAACTTCAAACAAGTTTAATCAAATAGAAAACAAAGGAATTAAAAAAGAGAGAAATAGTTTTGGGAGTAATCTCAGAATTTATACCCTTATTTCGCTTGTTATCGATCAGAATCATGCTTTATGAAAACAAGTTTTGAGTGTTTTGAGAAGGAGAAAAGATAAGTGGTCTCGGAATTGACACATGATCTGAAGCCCGTATAAGTGAAGGTTGAATGTCTCCCGGACTAGCACACCAAAGGGAGTTGTATTTTATAGGCACGAGGCAAAAACGATGGCAAGTCAAACCCTGCGTAATAACCTGATATGGCGATATACGTCATGGAGCGATATACGCTCATCCTCAGCGTATATACGCTTCTCACTTCCATAAAGATTTTGGCAAGAACCGATATACCTTACCAGCCTGGGCGTAATAACGCTGTTATGGAGCTATATACCATCCACCAGCGTATATCGCTCCATACCTGCCGTCTACTTACGTCAACTTTTCGATAAGTTCCAAAAACCTCGAAATATTTGACTTATCCTCGATTTATTCTGCATTCCCACTATTCGACCACACTGACCCCGCCTCCAAGCAAGAGAACTAGAATGTTCTAGAAGTCTCCACGTATTTTCCGGATATTTCTAATTAGTCATGATTCTGCGATCTGCGTATTTAAACATGCCAAAATCATAGAAAAGCATAGAAACATCAAAAATATTAAAAATACTCGGATCACAAATTGGACGCACATGAAAGCAAAAACAAGATGAAATCGCCAGCGTAAACTTGTTTATGAAAACCTTTAGTTTATCAGAAATATCGAAAAAATATGTTTCCTTGTATCACCTGTTGCCTCAACTAGTTCCGATAAACGACCTCACGTATTTCCAACTTTGTGATTCAAGCATCTTTCCGAGTCTAAACAAACGGCGAACGCGGTATTTCATCACGGATTAATCATTGGAGGAACACATTTTCAGTGTCTACAAAGATTGCGTTTTGATAATATAGCTCGAAAAACCCCAAAAATGGCCCAAAATCCCTTTCCGCCCCAAATTAACCTCATGTCCTAGACGTGTGTACCAACACTTAGAAACTAAGTGAAATTATTTAAGACTAAGACACATAAACAACTAACCAAATAGTTGCGTCTTAGAATTAGTTCGAAAACCCCAAAAAGCCAAAGATGCCCTTCACCGCCACAAATGACCTGTGGCTTCTAACACTCGGCTAAAAAAAAAAACTTAGAAACGCGTAAGTAATACCATTTAAACATGATTCATAACAAACTACAATAGGATTGCGTTTCGTTGAAAGCTCGAAAACCCCAACAATGCGCCAAAAGGCCTTTCACGCCCCAAATATGACTTTTTCCTATCTAGAGTGGAAACCAACACTTAAAAGCTTAGAGTTGAATAATTAAAACATGATTGAGCTTTAAAAACTAGCAATAGGTGCTGTTAGAATGTAGTGCTTGAACCCCAAAAATGCCAAAAAATGCCCTTTAACGCCCCAATGACTTGTCGTGTCTAACGGTGTAACCAACACTTAGAAGTTTAATGATAATTTAAGACAGATAGCTTTAAAAAACTACCACTAGTTGCGTATTGTTGAAGTAGGCTCGAACCCCAAAATGCCAAAAAATGACCCTATCACGCCCCAAATGACCTTGCCGGTGTCTAGACTGATAACAAAAATAGAAAGCTTCATGAATAATTAAACATGATCGAGCTTTAAAAACTAGAAATAGTTGCTTGATAATTACGCTCCGAAAAACCACAAAAATGGCCAAAAATGCCCTGCACGCCCCAAATTAACTTGTCAGTCTAGACGTTTTGTAACCAACACTTAGAAAGCTTTGTGAAAATTTAAATGACAAGTGAATGAGCTTGTAAAAACGCAAGCAACAGTTCGTTGTTAAATTAGCGAGAAGGGCGCCAGATCAGAAAACCCAAAAAATGGCAAAAAAATGGACCTTATACGCCCCAAATTACCTTCTTGTCTAACTTGGTGGTAACCACATTAAAAGCTAAGTGAATAATTTAAGATACTATGAGCATTAAAACTAACAATAGATGCGTTGTTAATTATTCAAAAACCCCAAAAATGCCAAAAGATGCCCTTCACCCCCAAATGAACCTTCATGTACTAGACGTGTTAACCAACACTAGAAAGCTTAAGGAATATTTAAAGAACATAATATGTGTTTAAAACCAGCAATACGTGTGTTGTGAACTCTTAGCACGAAAACCCACACACCAACCCCCCAAAAAAATCAGCCAAAAATGCCCTTCTACGCCCCAAATTACCTTTCTTTCTGACTTGTGTAGCAACAATTTAGAAAGCGTAATGAATAATTTAAACTGAGAGCTTAAAACCCTAACCAATAGGATTGCAGTTTATCTGAATTCAGTCTTCGAAAACTCCCAAACACCCAAATGGCCTGAGATGGCCCTATTACCACGCGCCCAAATTGACCTTATCATCTCACACGTGATGTAACCAAACACTAGCAAGTTATTAATTTAAACATGATGCGAAGCATTAAAAACTAACAATAGTTGCATTGTCTCAATTTAGGTCTCACGAAAACCCAAAAAAGCAAAAGATGGCCCTTCACCGCCCCAAACTACCTTGTCGTGTCTAAACGCTGTGCAAACAAAACTTCTACGCTCTAATGAATAATTTAAACACATGATTGACTTAAAAACTACAATAGTCTCTTTGTTGAATTAGGCTCGAAAACCCACCAAGGCCCAAAATGACATTTCACAACGCCGCCCAAAAACTGACCTTTCACTATCTAAAACGTGTGTAACCAACATCTAAAGCTAAGTAAATAATTTATACATAATTGAGCTTAAAAACTAAGCAATAGGTGCATTTGTTAATTAGCTCGAAAACCCAAAAAGCCCTTTAACGCCCCAAATTGAGCCCATGTCGTTCTAGACGTGTTACAACCATAACAGTTAGAACTTAAGGAATTAAGATCACATATTGAGCTCTAAACACTAGAACAGATGCGTTTCGCTAGAATGAGGCATCGAAAACCCCCAAAAAAGGCCCCAAAATGGACCTTACCCCCACAGTGACCTGTCGGTTTAACGCGTCACTGTAACAAACACTTAGAAAGCTTAATGACATTAATTTTAGACATTGAGATTTAAAAAACTAGCAAAGTACGTTTTGAATTTAGACAAATCCCCAAAAAATCAAAAATTAACCCCTTTCACGCCATCCAAATTCACCTTGTTGTCTAACGTGGTAACCAACATTTAGAAGCTCAGAATTATTAAACATGATTGAGCTTTAAAAACTTAGCAATGGTTGCGTTTATTATTAAGTCGAAAACCCCAACAAAATACGCCAAAAATGCCTCACAGCTCCCAAATACCTTCGTGGTCTAACGTCGTCTAACAACACTATAGAAAGCTTAAGGAATAATTTAAAAACCAATGATTGATATTTTAAAAATCCAACAACCACGTCCTCTTCGTGAGAATAAGGCTCGAAAAACCCAAAAATGACCAAAATACCTTTAGCCTCAAAGCATGACCATTTGTCTAGACTTGTATAACAACTAAGTTAAAAACGCGCTGAATATACGACAAGATTTAGCTTAAGAAACTAGCATATAGGTTGCGTTTGATGAATTTAGTCGAAACCGCCAAAAACTCGCCAGCTCCCCTTTGCAGCCCCAATATGGCTTTGTGCGTCTAGACGCTGACCAACACCACTTAGAAACTTAAGATGAACCCAATTTTAAGCATGATTGAGAGCTTAAAAAAACTAGCAATAGTTCGTTTGAATTGAATCTACGGCTCGAAACAACCCCAAAAATGCCAAATGACCCTTTCCCCCCAAAAATTGACTTTCTGTCTAACGTGTCGATACCAACACAGTCTGAGAAGCGTAACGTCAATCAATATCTATAACGAAATACATTGAAGATTTAAAAAACACACTTAGACAACATAGATTTCTCTTATAGTGAAAAATAATCTACAGCTCAATAACGCCTCCCAATCTAATATAGACCATTAAAGACTACCTTGTAACAAACACCCTCACAATCTAAAAGCCCACTATATACAGTGATCCCTTTACTCCTCACATACAACAATGTAACTTCACCTAAGATCCCTAAGACATTAATCGTATAACATAAATACCACAATACCAAGATTAAATAGCACAATTAAAGCTATATCGAACAGCTTCGTATAAATCTAAGGCTACGAAAACTCCCAACATTTAGAGCACTAATCTGTCCTCTAACATGCCACCATAACCTGCTCTGTCGTCTAAAGTTATAAGCCCATACACCTAGAAAAACCTACAAAATAATAATTACCCCATATCCTATCCCACTCACCACAAATTGGCAGCTTTTCGTGTCTAACGTGAACCAACACCTTACATATATCTCAGTCAATGTAAAATATTTACATCCTAGACATTAGGGAGCGTCTATATAGTTGAACTTATAAGACTGCAAATGAACCCCTAAGTTAGAATGTCTCGAAACATACGATGAGAACTCTACCCCCACACACATAACACGAACCTTGCACTGTCTAGCATCGTTCAATGCTACCACACACAACAACATACGTAAAACCTACAGTGTTAACATAAACAATGTTTAAAAACCATGACATCTATATTTAGAAAAGCTTAAAGCCATGGAACAAAATTAAATTAGCCCATTGATTGGAATTAAGAGCTCGAAAACCCAAAACCAAAGCCCAAAAAACAGAGATATCACTTCTACCGCCTCTAATGACCTCAGACATTGTCTACGTGATTCACAACCAAAAACTATAGCCAAAAGATTAGATATAAACTTCAGACAAAAGTAGCTAAACCACTTACTACGCCTCAAAACTCAAGCCAATAGTTCGCGTATTGACATATTTATAGCATCAAACAAACCCAAAACAAACTTCACTTTATATCCTCCTTAATCAGCCACAAATGTATCCTCTATATACAGACGATCACATACTGTATTACCTGTATGTAAACTCAGCAATTCGCTATCATAAACACCCAACATTAAAAACAGATTCTCGCAAGTTTAAAACCCTCGCCCAATATTGCGTTCTTGATTTAGCTCGACAACCCCAAAATAATGCCAACAAATGGCCCTTTCACGCCCCGAAATGACCGCATTCAAGTCTAGACGTGTGTCATCCAACACTTAAGAAACATTAAGTGAATAATTAAACAAACTGAAACTTTAAAAACTAGCATCGTTTGTTTTGCTTAGAAATTAATGCTCGAAGAAACACCAAAAAGGACAAAAGGCCCGTATCACGCACCCCACAAATTGACCTTGTCGTGTCTAAGTGATTGTAACCACACGTAGAAAGACAAAGTGCGAATAACTAGACATGATTAACTGTTAAAAAAACTAAAAAGGAATTCCCGTCTTTAACTTACAGAAGCTCAAACCAAAACCAATGACCAAAAATGAGACCCTCTAACACCACCAAAATGATTTTTCGTCTAGACCATGTGTACAACACTAGAAATTAATGGATATTTAACGACCAGATACTCTTCTATAAAACTAGCAATAGTTTGCCTTTGTGATACTTCAAAAACCCCAAAATGCCAAATGCCCTTTACGCCCCAATCCTTGTCTGATCTCGACGTGTGAACCAACACTACACTTAAGTGAATAATTAAGCTTCAATGATTGAACTTAAAAACTAGCAATGTTGCGTGGTGAAATTAAGCTCGAAAACCCCAAAAATTGCAAAATGGCCCTTTCACGCCCAATTAACTTTCTTCTAACGTGTATTAAAATCACTAGAAGCTATAAGTGAATAATTTAAGACATATGGACTATTTAAAAACTAACCAATAGGTGTTGTTAATTTAGGTCGAAAAACCTTAAAACTGCAAAAAATAGCCCTTCACACCCAAATGCAATTTCGTCAGTCTAACGGTGTAACCAACCACTTAGAAATTTAAGTGAATAATTTAAACTATGATAAGCAATTATAAACTAACAATAGGTTGCGTTGTTGAATTCAGTCGAAAACCCACAAAAATGCCAAAATCCCTTTCCATGCACCCAAATACTTGCGGTTTAAACGTTTAAAGAACATTAGAAGCTAAGAAGTAATTAGACATCATTAGCTTTTAAAAACTAGCAATATTTATTTTTATATAGGCTCGAAAACCCCAAAATGGCCAAAAAATGGACCTTGCACGCCCAAATTGACCTTCCATCGACGTAGGTAAACCAACACTTAAAAAGCTATAAGTTGAATAATTTAGACGATGATTGGCTTTAAAAACTAGCATAGTTGCGTTTTGTATGATTAGGTCGAAACCCAAAAATATGGCAAAAATGGCCCTTTTACGCCTCAAATTGACTTTCGTGTCTAGACGTGTCGTAACCATAACACTAGAAGCTAAAATGAATAATTTAAGACATGAATGGAGTTTAAACCACAAATAGGTTGACTTTGTTGAATTTAGTGTTTCCGAAAAAACCCCAAAAATGGCCAATATGCCTTTTACGACCCAAATTGGACCTTGTTGTCTAGACGTATAACCAACAACTTACGAAAGCTTAATTGAATAATTAAGGACAAGATTTGAGCTTTAAAAACTAGCAATAGGTGCTTTGATAATTGGCCGAACCCAAAATGCCTTAGTTGCCCTTCATGCCCCAAATTCACGCTTGTCTGTCTAACGTGTTAACCAACATTAACAGAGCTTCCAAGTGATTAATTAAGACAGTCAGCTTAAAAACTACAAAAGTTGCGTTTTTGAATAAGCTCGAAAACCCAAAAATGGCCAAAAAGGCCCTTTCACGCCCCAAATTACCTTGTCAAGATCTAGACGTGTTAACCAAACACTAAACTTAAAATAATAATTAAACATAACTGAGCTTAAAAACATAGGCAAACTTGTGTTGTTGAATTTAAGGCTCGAAACACCAAAAATGCCAAAATAATGGACATATTCACGCCCCAAATCTACCTTTTCGTGTCTACTGTTAACCAACACTAGAAAGCTTAATGAATAAATTTAAGACATATTAAGCTTTGAAAAACTAGCAATAGTGCTTGTGACTAGGCTCGCAAACCAAAAAAATGGCCAAAAAATGGCCCTTCACGCCCCCAAAATTTGTCTGTCTAGACGTGTGTTTACCAACACTTAGCAACTTAATGAATAATTTACTCCATGAATTGAGTTTTAAAACTAGCAATAGTTTCCTTTGTGAATTAGCTCAAAAACCAAAAGGCCAAAGATGCCCTTACGCCCCAATTCCTTTCTGTCTAACGTTGTACCAACACTTAGACAGCTAAGTATAATTTAGTCTGATGAACTTTACAAACTAAATACGCTGCTTTGGGTTGAATTAGGCCGAAAACCCCAAAAATTGCAAAAAGCCTCACGCCCAATGAACTATTCGTGTCCTAGACGGGTAACAATACAAACTTAGGAAGCTTAAGGTGAATTATTAAACATATGGAGCTTAATAAACTACACAATAGGTTCGTTTGAATTAGGTTCGAAACCTTAAAAAAGATGCAAAATGCCCTTTCACACGCCAAATTGAATTTTCGTTCCACTGCCAACAACACTTAGAAATTCAGTAAAATTAAGCCACTATACAGCATCCTAAAACTAACAATAAGCTGCTTCTGTTGAAATCCTCAGTCGAAAACCCCATAAAATGGCCAAAGATGGCCCTTCAGCCCAAATGACCTTGTCGTTCCTTAAACGGTGTAAAAAAACTAGAAGCTTAATGAATAATTTAAACACATTGACGCTTTAAAAACTACAAATTTCATGTAATGTAGCTCTCGAAAACCCAAAAATGGCCAAAAATGACCTTTCACGCCCCAAATTGACCTTTCCTATACTAGACTGTTAACAAACACCATAAAAAAGCTTAATTGAATAATTTTAACATGAATGACTATAAAACTAGCAAGTAGGTTGCGCTAAAATTAGCTCGAAAAACCCCCAAAAAGGCCAAAATGCCCTTAACGCCAAATTAACTTGTCTATCTAGAGCGTGTGTAACCAACACTTAGAAATCTAAGTGAATATTTAAAACATGATGAGCTTTAAAAACTAACAATAGTTGCATTTGTGGAATTTAGGTTCGAAAACCCAAAAATGCAAAGAATGCCCTTCACACCCCAAATTCCACCGTCGTTCCAGACGTCGTCTAACCAAACATCATAAACTTAAGTGATATTTAAGACATATGAGCTTTCAAAAACTCAGAGTAAATTGCGTTTGTTAAATTGCTCGAAAACCCCAAAATGCCAAAAATGCCCTTTTAACCCAAATTAACTTGTCGGTGTCTAGACGGA
>SNQN01009597.1:5358-24789 GCA_008642245.1 Bassia scoparia
TAACTGTAACCTATCACTCTTCTCTTGAGGATCAACCCGTTACTTAAAAGTCACAAAGAGGCGCACCAACCAACTACTCAAACACAACTTTTATACATCTCTCGGTAAATATTAATAATATGTAAAAGAAATATTGAGACGGATTCAAAAATCCGTCACTAAATTAGCAACGGATTCAAACTCCGTCTCTAAATTTAGAAACGGATGTTTTAAATCCGTCTCTAACTTATAGTGGGCGTTTTAGCAAAGGCATGTCAAGCAAGTCGTAAACACAAATAGCAACAGATTTAAAATCCGTCACTAAATTAGCAACGGATTCAAAAATCCGTCTCTAATTTAGTAACAAATTAAATAACAAAGGTGTGGAGTGTAACTCGTAAAACATTCTGCGATGGATTAAAAAATTTTGTCACTAAATAGCAACGGATTTGTAATCCGTCACTAAATTTAGTGACGGATTTAAATCTGCTGCTAATTTAGTGACAGATTAAATTAGATACAGATTTTAATCCGTCACTAATTTTAGTGACGGAATAAAAAATCCGTTGCTAATTTGTTTTTGAAACGGATTTTAATTTTCCGTATCTAAATTAGGAATGGATATATATCGTCAACATATTTCGTCGCGCTATCACTTGATTTTTTGTAGTGTGTGATTTTAAATACAATTTTTTGTGCTTAATTGTTGAATACTATTTTGAATTGTGTTTAGTTGTATGAATTATAAGGATTATAGATTTGCAATTCTTTGTTGTATCGATTAGCATGAACTTGTTGATTGATTTTAGTTACAATTGTCTTGGTTAATTGTTGAATATACTTCTTTGAATTATGTTTAATTGAATGCATTAAAGTTTGCTATTTGTTTATTGATGGATATGCAGAAAATTACAGAAAAGGAGAAAGAACAAAATTACAGCAAGCAAAAAAAGGGGGGGGCAAAGAGAATGAAGGAAATTACAAAAAAAGGGAGAAAAACGAAATTTTCGAAGAGGGGGAAGACAAGAAAATCAAATGAAAATTTTAGGGGTTTTTGATGATAAATGGTTGAAATGGGTTTGGGTGAGGTGAAATAAATGGGGGATTTAATTATAAGTTACATGAAAAAAGAGAGGAAAAAAAAAGGCAGTCAATGCCTTACACGTGATATTTCATGATCTTAGACAACAGGTCCATGCTGGAAACCACAAATGACAAGGTTAACAAATGGAGTGGGACTTCATGGTTTTTGAACAATATTTTTTTATTGTGAACAATTGTTCACAAATGACCGCTTTTTAGTGGCATTTGTGGACACATTTTACTAATTTTGTTTTCCCTTTTCTCCCTTTTTTTTCCTTGACATTATATTAGTACTATGGAGTAGCTCAATCATAACAAATTTGATGAGCAAGTTGCAATGAATTAAATTACATCTTCGTTTTTTAATACTGAAAAATAATTCATTTTATCGACGATATATTTAAGGAGAGATTTAATGGCCCCAATTGAGCAAATTGGGAAAAACAATTTTAATGTAAGCATGTAAAAGATTGTTGCTTGCTAGTCTTGGAATCATCTATTTCCTATACTATAGACAAGCAGATCAACGTGGAGCTGACATTTTGTAACCCCTGATTCGCTTATCTTATAATATAATATAATTATTTTTACATAAATTAAAAAATAATAAAAGAAAGGAATTTATACTCAATCTTATTACGGGTATAAAAAAATAATCAGACAAGAAAAATATTTTTGTATATTATATAGGATAGAGGTCTAAAATTATTTTTTATATCTTTAATATCATAAGAGTATAATGCGTAATCATATATAATTTTCAAAAGAACCCAAATATTATGTTAAGATATTAAAATATATAAAAGTAATGTCAGAGTAAAAATATTATAGAATAAGATATTAGTATCTTTTATTTGTATTTTATTAGGATGATTAGTATTTTTTATATCAAATCATAATAATAATATTTTCTAATTTAGGTGTGAGATTATTTTCCTTCACGTAAAAATCTCACCATCCTTTATTTAAACAATCTTCGTTTTTCATCGTTTTCACTTACATATGTTTTTTACGAGGATATTAGTATCTTTTATATCATATTATTATTATTATTATTATTATTATTATTATTATTATTATTATATTAATTATTTTTTATTATTAATTATTATTATTATTAATTATTATTATTATTATTATTATTAATTATAATTCCAATTTAGGTATGAGATTATTTTCCTTTTCGTAAAACTCACATCTTTTCATTTAAATTGTCTTCTTTTTTCATCAATTTTGCATTCATATGTATGTTAGTTTGTTAGTTTGTCTATTTTATTGTAAGTTTGTTTTCATTTCTTTTAGGTGTTACTTATTATTGTATATTAAATTGATGATACACTATAATATGATATGTTATGATACGGTAATTATATAGTCAAATTGTGCACGACAATATTTTTATTTTTATATTTAATTTATTTATTTTTATTTTTTACAATATTTTTTTGATATTGCTATGTAATGATAATAATATTTTTTCTACTCCTATCCGTATATGATATGCTATATTCACTGTACAATAATATTGGCTATATTCATTTTAATAATTTTGCTTACGAGTAGAATAAATAGGTTTTTGGGTTAATTAATTTTTTTAATTGAAAGGTTGATATTGTTATTTTAGGATCATTAAAATTGCAATTCTATTAGAAATTATGTTTATTATATATCTGGTAGAAAAAAATGGAGGACTTTTTTTTAAGGTAACATCATGTAAGATGATATATGAAGATATTAAAGATCTATTAAATTACAACGTATAAATAAAAAGATATTTGATTGCAAGTGTAAGCTATGCAAGCTTAATTTGGTTATCAAGTCAACATTATGGGACATTTTTAATAAAATTTTGATCATTCTTAGTATATATATATATATTATAAGTTCTATTATTTGGCAGGTACGGATTATACGATATTTAATTGTATTATACATGTAATTATTTAATTTATTTTAATATTTTTATGCGAGTTCTTAATTTATAATTAGTATTCCTCTATTTTATTTCAATTTAGAAAGTGTAAATTTATTTTATAATAAGGTACTAAAACCACAAAACACACCTTCTTTCTGATCTATTTACACTTCTATTATTCCAATATATTACTCCTCCATTCTTTAATGTTCATCCCACTTCTTTTTTTCAACTATTCACAAGTAAGAGAGAATCTTACAAATAACTACTAATGTATAGAAATAATATAGTGTTGTGGGATCTTGTTAGATTCGTATTATGCGTAGATTATTAATATTCAATCATTATAATTTCACACAAATATATAATAAAGATATAAACATACAAAACATGCATTGGGAAGGATATGAATAGTAATTGGCAGAACATTATGGAACAGAGGAGTATAATTTTTTTACCCCACTCCAATTATTAGATTATTTTACTTGGCAATCCTAAAAGTAGTAAAGTGTAAGCCTTCAAGCTTAATTTGGTTATCAGGTCACATTATGGTCGTATAACAAGTTTTGATAAAATTTTGGTCATTCTTATATAAGTCCAACTTGGCCAGCTAAGAATTGTACGATATTTAACTTATCATACATGTAATTATTTAATTATGTTTATATTTTTATTGAGTCTTAATTTAATATTAGTACTCTCTATTTTATTCCATTTTAGAAAGGTGTTCATTAACACCTTCTTTTTTATCTATTTACGCTTTTATTACTCCAATGTATCTTTAATTTTTTTAGTCCACTCCAATTATTAGATTATTTTACTTGGTAATCCTCAAGTAGAGCTGGGACTTCAGTTAACCAGTTCAGTTATGGTTGAATAAAACAGTTCAGTTGATTCAGTTTTTTTCCTTAGCTTAAATTGTTTCAGTTATAATACGGGTTCAGTTTCAAACCAACACAAGTTGATTTGGCTTTCTCGTTCAGTTCAGTTCAGTTGCAGTTGATTTCGATTCAACCCATAGGGTTCAGTTCAATCAGTTCATTATATTATTATCAATTTTCAGTTAAACAGTTTTTTCCAGTTTGAATTCAATTGCATTCAGTTTTATTTGAAGTGTAATGTTTTGGGTGAGTAACTGGTGATTAACCAAACCATATGGTTTCGGTTCAAACGGATAATTGTGTAACTATCAATTATTTTTAAGAATGCTTCCGTTGAATTTAGTTTCGCACTTTAACCATTACAGTTTTGGTGATTAAGTTGTATACTATTTTCTAAATTATTATAACACTTTTTGTTAGGTGTGTCGGTTTTTTATTGTATATTGTATCAGATCAATATATGAAAAGGATGATGATCGAATTGAATAATTATAGTTCATATAAGTATAATTACACATACAAGATGATAATGACACGTCAATACAAATCGTATACGTATTACATCAAATTTGTATATTCGTATTTGATCAAACATTAAACATAAAACCTATATACTCCGTATAAAGTATATATTATGAAGTAGATCAATATATCAAATGATGATGCTAAAAGTTGAATAACAGTAGTCCGGCATAAGTATAACTATACAAGTTGATATGATCAACATCAGTACAAATTGCCATTAGTCTATCTAGACTATGAAACTAATAACATTGTACACGAATCGATTCTAATTTTGTAAGAAACTAAGTAAGATTGTTATACGGAGTATATTGTATTAAATCAACTATTAATAGTTAAAACAATATACGTATGGAACTATGATTATAATGAATATCGTAAGACATGGTTTAGCAGCAAACTGACAATGTAACCTACACTTGAGACATGGTTTATATGGTCTCAAGACAAAGTTGTGAAAAACAATATGCACTTATTGTGATTGTACAATAATTGTAAAATTTTAACCACTGTTCAAATCTAATCCTTATAAGGAAAGTCCACATATCAGAATCCTTACCTTTGATTTCTATTTCATGGCCATGTGCTTTGCTATTTTACTTTTTGTGTTAAAACTTCACACTAACATTTGATCACAAATTAATAAGAATCCCCACATCGACTAGAAGTAAAGGAGAAAGGGTCAGTTACATATAAACACAACCCTTTACCTTTGATTTCTATTTCATGGCCCTGTGTCCTTTGTCATTTTACGTGTATTGGACTTGAATCATGGGCTGAGTGTAAAGTCTTTCTTTTTTAATACTTTAAAACATATATGTACTGTGGTTGGATAATTTCATGTTATTTGCTTTGTTTGGTTTGTCCTTATTATTGCCAAAAAAAAAACTACTGTAGTAGATGTTTCTTTGCTTTTATTTCGGTAGAGTTAAAGTCGAGACTCACAAATATTGCCTCAAAGATATCCAACAAAACTAATAGAAGAAGAAACATCAAGTGAAATAAGAGAGTAAAGTTTCCACATCGAAAAATGAAAAAATGCATTGATTTACAAGGCTTATAAAAAGGGGTAATTTTGTGGAGCCTTTTATTATTTTGTTGGCTTTGGAATTAGCCTACATTATTATCTATAGTGGGATAGTTGTCCCATTATTATTTTTTATTATTTATAAAATATAAATATAAAATGTCAATTTATTGTGGTTCTGATTGAGCTCATTTAATAGTGAGTCAAAATAAGCTTTTTAGCCGAGCTCTAGCTTGCAAAAAGTTTAAAGAACTTTAGCTGAGCTCGCTTAAATTTATAAGTTAATTTATGATTAGTCATTTTAATTGAATATACTTACAATATATATTACGAAGTATATGAAATACGAAGTATATTTAGGTTAAATGATAACAATTAGTAATTACTTTCCTAAATCAAGATAAAATATTATCATCAAATTAGTATTATTGTCCTCTTTGAATTACAATTTATCATATTCAAGTCAATTTCATTAGTATGAAATTATTAAATTTAAACCAAATTTAATTCAGTTTAAAACAGTTCAAGGTTCGTTCAATTACAATTCAGTTCAGTTTAAATCAGTTTCTTGATTTTCAGTTAATTCAATTCAGTTAACAGTTCAGTTTGGTTTCTTAAGATCAGTTCATTTTCAGTTCAGTTTGATTTCGGTTTTCAGTTTCAGTTCAGTTACAGTTCAGTTACATGCAGTTCACAGTTGATTGAAAGGACTTTAATTCAGTTTAATTTTCATTTGTGGTTCATTTCAGTTCAGTTAGTTCAGTTCAGTTCATTAACCAAATGCAGTTAAACCAACAGTTTTTAACCAAAGTCCCCGCTCTACCTAAAGTAGTAAAATTAGTTTTATAAGACGTGCATCGCATGGGCATTATGATAGTTTCAAATTTATTTGTTCATTTACAGTTTAATTAAATCCTTTTTTTTTTTGTACGGAATAAATTGTTGGTGATGTTAATGTATCGAGATTATAGCTTGCTAAAATCAAATTTAATTAACAGACGTAATTTCTGAAATGAAATTAAAATTTTGAAAGATGAAGGAAAATCACAGATATAACCTAATTAACGTACGAGTAACATAATATTATAGATAGCTATAATCATAGATATAACCTAATTAAAGATTTAAAGCATATGCATATGCAATTATTACAGAACCTAATTAAAGCATATGCATAACATAGAAATATAGATAGCTAGAAACATAAATCTTAAGCTAAGCAGAATGAAATACACAAGGGGAAGCAGCAATGGCGTCCAAAGCATGCTGCCCCTACTGTGGTTGTTGTTGCCTCTCCAGTAGTGGCTACTGCCTCTCCAACTGTGGCTGCTGCCACTGTTGCCATGCTTGCTGCCACTGTTGTCGTGCCTGCCCCAACTGCTACAGTGGTGGCTGTAGCTTCCTTGCCTGCTGCTAGACAGGCTGATGGTTCTATGACGATGGTGGCAGCTTCTTTGCCATCATTGGGATCCTAGGATAAGAGTTTTCAACCTGTAACTCGACCTGCTAAGCATGGTGTTATGAGTACTATGGTGACCATGCTTCAAAATGGTTTTGATGTCTTAGTTCAAGATGTTGCCGCGAGAGGGTACTAGTGCGAATTCTCCAAGGGTGGTTGCCATGACCCCTATTCCACATGGATAGCCTTCTTTGTTGGAACGTGAGGGGGCAAATAGACCTCAAAAACAGGCTACTATCAAATCTTTTTTGGTAGTCAGAACTTTGGGTTGTGCTCTCCTTGAAACTAAGGGAACCTTGTTCTATGGTTTACTACATACTTCTTTGTTTCGAAATTGGTTGTTTCTCCTCTATTTTAGATTGTTGTATTATTGGACGGATTGTGATCTCTTGGAATCCTTTTCTTTTTTTTTTTGAGAGTCAATGGGGCATTAGATTAAAAGCCAGAGGCTAAAATCTTAAGCTAATATTTTTTTAGAATCCTTTTTCTTTTGATGTGGGCATTTTGTTTACTTTTGATCAGTGCTGCATTTGGTTTCTATATCCTAAAGTGGACTTCCTCCTTTTTTTTGCTCTATTATTATGCTCATAATGATAGGCATTTGAGGGACCTGTTGTGGCATGATTTGCAATCTTGTTCCAAGAAATTCCTTGGCCCTTGGCTACTTTAGGGAGACCTGAATTGTGTTATGCATACTAATGAGCGAATTGGTTCAGTTGTTAGGTCTTGGAACTTGATGCTATTAGGAATTGTATGTCTGCTTGTCGTATGCAGGATGTTGCTTCTTGTGGTAACTTCTACACTTGGAGTAACAACGAGATGGGTTGATAGAGTTTCTTCTAAGATTGATCGAGTAATGGCTAATGACTCTACAGATACTGCTATCTTTAATGAATGAAGGTTGTTCTGACCATTGTCCTATGTTATTACGTTGTGGTGATACTATGGGAGCCAGTCTCACCCCTCTTTTCGGAGAAAGTTGAATCTTGTGGCGTTATACTTGCCTGGGAATAGTATGTTTCAGTTGGTGTCCAAACTTTGAATTGTCAAACATGGTCTCAAGGACTTGAATAAACTGGGATTATGATTTGCAGGTTAAAGTAATATGGCTTAGAGACATTTGATGGGCTCAGGAGAGGGTTCATTTGAGTCCTATTGACCCGACTCTCATTGATGCAAAGAAAATGGCTGCACAGGAATATCGTTCTGCTTTTGATAATCACCTCTTCCTTAAACAGAAGGCTAAGGCTCAATGGATTAAGGAAAGGTATTCAAACTCCGCTATCTTTTACATGATGATAAGCAGCGAAGGTTGTAGATACTATTCATGCCATTCATTCTATGGATGGTACTCTTCACACATTTTCTTCTGGCATTGGGGATGCTTTCCTTGGCTACTACAAGGACCTTTAGGCTCTTGTTCTCTGGATAGGTTGATGTCAATCCTGATATTGTGCTGCCAACAGGATGTTTCTGAATTTCGCCTATTTCTTGTTGCAATACGATTTACAAGTTCCTTTCTAAGGTCCTGTGTAATAGATTTAGAGCTATTTTACCTAAGCTTGTTGAAGAATCAAGGGGCTTATTCATGGTAGGCTTTTTCTTCATAACATTATGGTTTGTCAGGATTTGGTGAGACACTATGGTGATCTTTCGTGAAGCCTAGTTGTTTAATGAAGATTGATATACGGAAGGCCTATGATACTGTTGATTGCAGTTCCTAGAGGAGTTTATGAGTTATTTTGGGTTTTCTTGGAATTTCTGGGCCTGGTTATGCAATGTGTGACAACGCCAAAGTTTTCTCTTGTCATTAATGGTAGTCCTCATGGTTCTTTCCCTCGGGTAGGGGGTTGCGACAAGGGACCCCATCTCCCCCTTCTCTTTATGCTAGTAATGGAATACTTAACCGGACTATAGGTCATATGATTAACATGTATCTCCCAGTTTCATCCTAGGTGCAGACTTTTAAAGCTCACACATATGTGTTTTGCGGATGATCTAGTTCTCTGTTGTAAAGGGGAAGTGAATTCAATCAAAGCCTTGTTAGCTTCTTCTCTCTGTTTTCTCTGAAACTACTGGTCTAACGGCTAATATTCATAAGTCAGAGATTGTTTGCAAAGGCATGAAGCCTTGGATATTTAAGAGGTGCATGCTAGTTCTGGCTTCTCCTTGGGGCAAATTTCTTTTAGTACTTGGGGGTCTCAATTTTTCTAAGAAATTGCTGCTAAGGACTGTGATGTCTTGGTTGATAAGATGACTGCACGGATTAGACTCTGGAGTTCGCGAAATTTGTCCTTCATTGGTAGAACACACTCATCAACTCGGTGCTCATGAGTATTCATCTATACTAGGTGCAAGTTTTCATTCTTCTTGCTTCTGTTTTACATGATATTGTTAAATTTGTCGGTCTTTCTTATGGAGTGGTAAGGCGTTTCTAGTACACCTGGTAATATTTGTTGGGATAGTGTGTGTAACCAAGAAGTTATGGGGGGCTCGGAATTAAGGATAGATGTTTGCTTGTGGAACAATGCAAACCTGGGGAGGCATGTTTAGGCGTTGGCTCATAAAAAGGAGAATTTGTGGGTGAAAGGGATCCATTCCGGTGTACTTGAAGAGCAGGATTGGTGGGCTATCAACCTCCTAATGATTGTACGTAGCTGGTATTGGAAAAAATTTGTGAGGTCAAAAACAATTTTTGTCTTGTGGTTTGCAGCATGATATTATGGGATGTCACAGTATTCTGTTTCCGCAATGTGTGCATAACTACAAGGTTGTGAGCGCAAGATGTCATGGTCCAGTGTTATTTGGCAGAGGCTAAGCATTCCTAAACATCGGTTCATTACCTGGTTAGCTATTCAGTGTCGCTTGAAAACAAAGGATAGGCTTATCAAATTTGGGGCTTGTGGCTCTACTTCTTGCTTGCTTTGTAGAAGTAGTGTGAGTCTCATGATCATCTGTTCTTTGCTTGTCCTGTCAGCATGCTGATTTGGGAGGCAATTCAAGATTGGTTACAGATAAAGGTTTCGGTTAGTACGTGTTTTGCTTCTTTGTACGAAGTAGTTTGGGCGGAGGAAACTTTCAAAATTTCAGCTTCATGTATGCTATCCAGCTATTCAAGCTACTGTTTATAGTATCTAAATTCTGTGGAATAAGGTTTACTGGGATGATTCAGTTGTTGATTGTTTTCAGATTATTACTTTGATTAGGGGTCAGCTTCTTTTGAGGATTAATAGTGTCCATCCAAGGAAATTACTAGGAGAGATGTGGAGTGGCTTGCCACTTTGTATTAGTTTTTGGTGTGGTAAGGCCAACCTAGTTGGTCCTGACCTCTTTGCTCTTTAGGTTGTAATCTGGTTTGGTTTGTGCTAATATACTTCTATTTACTGATGAAAAAGCATGAAACAAAACTACAATATGGATGATGACGAAAACTAATTCTCATGGCGAAGATGGGGCAGTATCATCAGTTTCAAAGTGGTCGTCGTCGTCAGCTAAATTGTGCATTTCTTTCCAATATATTCACGTATCTCTTCAATGAGTTTGGATTATTCTGATCTAATCCCTTGGCAAATGCTTCAATCTTCCTCTTGTTGGCTGAAATCCACTTCTCGAAGATACCAAACATTCATGATGCCCCATCGGCACCCTCATTCCGCTCATGATCACCACAACTAACCATTTTTTTATGCAAAGCAGGAAGTATCATTTAATTAAACTAAAAGGAGTTCGCGGGGTGCTCCCTCAGTACAAATCCATCACACATCAGGTGGTTCAATAATATATTAACATCAGTTGAGAGCATTACAAGCAAACATTAGAGCGACACTCCCTTTCCATTGCATCCGTAAGTCATTGAAATCCCTAGAATGTATTGAATCTTCATTCCCTGGATTTGGCTCATTAGGTCCCTGCAAGGAATGACTAGATTAAGGTGACATCCTTGGCAACTAGGATGTAAGCCTATAACAGCTTGAAGACTATCCGAGCACAAAGTGACATTGCACAATTGATTTGGAGGACAAAATAAGCCCCTCCCAAATGGCCAAAATTCAGCCAATAAAGCTGAAGTTGTCAATCGTCGACACCAATAACCAAGGATCCATTGCCCCTCCCATTCTCGTTGACCCCAGCACTCCAGAAGATGTGTGCGATTAAGGAAGGACGACGCGTCCGTGTTTAAAGTGAACACATTTCCCCCAGTTGTGTCCAAACCCATGGAACTATAGGAGGACAATAGTTCGTTCAGCACCATGGAGAAGTATTCCCAAGCTATCCTCACGCCTCCTGCTTAACCCAATCAGCACTTTGCGATCGTTGATTGAAAACAAGTTGATTTCTCCTAAGCCATAGAGCCTAGAGAATTGCAAGGAAACTAAAGTTTCCAAGGAAGAGTAAAAGGGACCAGGAGAAGGGTTGGTTAGGTGAAACTTAAGCCATTCTCGAAAGGATATTTGAGTTGGGGGGGCACACCAAAGAGACTCCACACATCCAGTGAGTGAGGCAGAGTCTAAAGATGTGAGAGACATCCTCGACTACTCCAGAGTAGTGAGGGCATAAGGATGAGGACACAATATGTCTAGTGGCCAGAGCCATCTTGTGAGGAAGCGATCAAACCATACTTACCATAGGAAGAAGACTATCTTAGAAGGCACTTTTAGATTCCAAAGCCAACTGAGCTTTTCATCTGTGTTATATGGTTGAAGAGAAAACATTGTCGTATTGAAATCAAAATTGTCCTCCTTCGAGAAGGCCGAGTAGACATAATCACTGGTCGAGGAGAAAAGAAGGCTTGGTAGTGAGGAGCTTATCTCCCTGGGCAAATTAATTTAGATCAATTCAGAATTAATTCTACCATTTTGGAGACAGCCATCAATCTTGCCTCCTCCTCCCCCCGCTGCAAAGGCCCTTGTAAGTGTTCACGGAGGATACCCTTCTCCCACCAACGATCAAACCAAAACCTGATGGTCTCACCATTGCCAACGCCACTCACAAATTTTCCTTAAAGGTGGGCCACACCTTCCCTAATGCACGTCAAATATGTGAGCTCCTCCAAAGGATCGTAGTCTATGACGTTTATAGTATTTTGCCTTTAACACTTGTATGGCCAAATTATCCACTTTTCAAGCCACCTCCACCAAAGTTTTAGGAAAACGCTTTGTTAGTAACTTGCAGCTGCGCAATCCCAAGCTCCCGTCCTCTTTTGGTCGTGCAATGTTATCCCATTTCATAAGATGAACACCTTATTGCCTGTTCCTTTCCGCCACAAAAATCACGCATAATGCCATCCATCTCCCTTAGGCTGCTTGCTGGAAACTTCATGCACTAGAAGTAGTAGTTCGTATTGCATTAATGGTTGATTTCAAGAGGACTAATTTACAAGCTTTGGAAAAAGTCGAAGCTTTCCAAGAGTTGAGCGTTTGCGCATTTTCTGGACAATAAATTGACATCATTTTTTGGCCTGTGATCTAACAGAGGGAATCCCAAGTACTTGCCAAAGTCCTGGGTTTCTTTCAAATGGAGTATTTACACCTCCGATTTCAAAAGCTGAGAGATATTATTTGGAGAACAGAATAGAACTTTTATCCTAGCTTATCGTTTTCCCGGTGATAGCACAGAAGTTTTTCAAGTATATGCTGATTGTGAGTGCATTATCCACTGTGCATTCCACCGAATAACAAAATGTCATCGGCGAATAGTAGATGTGAGATCTCCAATTGCAACCAAATCTGACGGGAGTCCACCGCCTCTTCACAAGCACAGTGATATAACGTTGAGCGGATCTCCATACATATAATAAAAAGTATGGGGACAAAGGTCCCTTGACGAATCCGATGAGAAGGGAAAGAAATCCTTTGTTTAACCCCATTAACTAGCACCGAAGTCTTGATGAAGAGACACAGCTCATTTATTATTAGTTTAATGGAGTGCTCATCTAGGCCATAATTGAACAGGCAACTCGAATAAAGCTCCATTGATTTGTCGTGTGATTTTCCAAGTCCAACTTCAAAGCAAACCAACCTTTCCCCCCTTTCTTGTGCTCAAAGTATGAACAATTTCTGATGCTATCACCACATTGGTATCCGTTCTCTCCCCGGAAGGAAGCTATTTTGGTTGGGAGAAAGCTTCTTGGGAGTGAGTGTCTTAACCGATTTGCAATGATTTTCGCAACACTTTATAGCTTGTATTGCACAAGCTAACGGCCTAAAAACTCTTGATAGATTCAGGATTGTCTATCTTCGGTATCAATGCAATGACTGTTCTATTAAGATCCTCCGGAACTATCTTTGACACAAAACATCTGTATGGTACCCTCAAATCTCGTTCTATGGTCCCAAATTTTTTATAAAAGAGAGAATAATGGAACCCATCGAGCCCAGGGGCCTTATAAGAGCCATCTGCATCACTATATCCTTACCTCTCCGTGGATGGAATGCTAGTAATATCCATCCCGTTCATGAGCTTCAAATGGGGGCACATCCACATCCTACAAGGCCGAGGATAAGGAAGTAGTAAAAAGATTTCAAAAAATCTTTTAAATGTGTGTCCTTATTTCTTTGGCATCATGTATTTCTTCCCCCACCTCTGATTTCAAGAACAAGATGCGGTTTCTTTTTGTCTCACCATCATAGTACGATGAAAGAAAGAAAGTATTTTTGTTCCCCTCCAGTAGCCAGTTCACCCTTGACTTCATCATCCAAAAACATTCCTCTGCTGAAGTACATCATTAAGTTCCACCAATCAAGCATTCCCAGCTTTTTTAGAGAGTCCTAAGTGCGAGCTAAGGCTCAAACTCCGTTGATCCCTTCAATACGTCCATGAACCGAGCCTTTTTTTCCATAAGTTACAAACAACACTCTCGATTCCATTTCTGGCAAGCTTTGGAAAAGGAATAATTTTTGTTTGAAAGGGGATACAAGTGGAAGCCCAAAAAGTCTTTGTGAATTGATGAAAATCGAGCTGGAGGCACCACATGGGCTGGAACCGAAACAAATTGGGTTTTTGGTTGTTTATATCTTTGTGAGGCTCAAAAGGATTGGGCAATGATCCGAAGATAATCTGGGAAGGTGCTTGACAAACCCATTAGGTAAAAGGCAAGCTCATCAGCACTAATAAGGTCCTGTCTAGAGCGCGTTGCATAATAAGGCCATTCTGATAATTTTGAACTAAGTGAATCTTGGCCGTGAAACCCATATCCTGTAGTCCACAAACTAGAAACAACAACAAAGCCCCTAATTCTGAAGCGGCCTTTGGAGGCCTACCACCAAATCGTTCATTGGTATCCAAATGTCATTGAAATTCCCATGGCTATCCATGGTAGATCCATGAACCTAGATAACATCCAAAATCCGACCACAATTGTTTACAAATAGTAAAGAGACATTAGCTTATATAGTTGAAAATAAAAAATTTTCTAAAGAGGAGCTTACCTCAATAACACCATGAATGCCTTCTTGATTGACCTTAATGGGCTCAAAGGTTAGTGCAGACTAGTACCACAAGATCAAAAATCCCACCTAAAAGATCCACGGGCTCGACATGAAATGTTCATCAAAAGGTAGCTTACTCAGAATGACATGAGCATTGTCCTGACTCACTTGAGTTTCAAAAATTACACCATAAAGGGAAGTGTTGTTGGATAAGTACTTCATGTTAGGATAAAGAGTTTGGAGATCCCCGCGATTCCAATAGAGAAGATTAATTCTAGGAGGCAGAGGTGGTGGAGGATGAGCCTCTCCCTAAGCCCTCCCTTCCCCGGATAGATTGATCATACTTGTCTCCTCTTTCCTAATCGTAGATTAACAGTGTTGATGGGAGTTTCGATCGAAAAACCGATTCGGTTTCTCTCCGTGCACTCTGACGAGTTCCCAATTGACTCGGAGTTCGGTTACCCTTCCGCCGATCGAAATATCCCAAATAATTGACCTGCCCATCACTTCGAGTTCTCTGGTGAAGGAGCATTAGATTGAAACAGGTTCCGTTCCCTTGGAGGCAAGCCGGTGGGTCGAATAGTGACGTCAGAAATCGGGCACTCTGTTTCATGACTCCGCAATCCAGCTGTTGCATCCCCCAATTGAACAGTACGCGCACCACTTTTGGCAGAGCCTTCATGCATGTCAGCGATGGGAAGTGGGCAGGAAGAAGCCTTCCACGGTTGGTCATCACTTTRAAATTGACCCATTTCTGAGGTGTCAATGCAGGAAAGAGGATCATTTTCCGTAACAGGGCTGGGTTCGGAAYTACCAAGTCCAAGTCCACTYGAACTTRGTCGGAGTCGATTAGGAAGTCCAATTGATTTGGGTTCAGGTCTGGTATCCCCGCCTTTGGTTTTGACAGATCTGGACAAAGTGACTCTCGTTGAGGACAAGAATCAGGGGAGACGGTGGAGTTGGTGGTGATGGTGGTGATACCTCCTAGGGAGACGATGGCCAACGGTTGTGACCCGTTAGACTGTCAATGGTTGTGGTCTCAGTTTCTCCAGACGCCTCAACATGTTGTAGTACGTCAAATGGGGTTTTTGAGAAAAAAAACTCAGATGGGAAGAACGCAAGCTAGAGTGAGTCCTAATTTGCTTTTGTTGTGCAAAATTAGGTTGCTTTTCCGTACCTAGTAGGGCCAATTGTAAAGGAACAGGGGTAGGTGTGTCATTACTAACCTCTGTAGGTGTTACAGTACTGTGCGTAACAGCTTTCCCAGATCCCGAGGTGTCTGAATTCAAAAAACTTGTGGCACCTTTATGGTGGCCCCCTTCAGTATAGTGGTTATTCATACCCATCGTTGTCCCTGTCCTTAACCCTTGTTGGCCATTTTTCCGTACTTCTCGCCAACCACTMTTCCCCTCCTTGCTGGTGGATTTGTTAGAATTGTTACTCGGACAACGTAGGCAGGAGGAAATGACATGGCCATAATTCTTGCAAAATTTGCAYAATTCCGAGACATCTTGCGGGACGATTAACTGCTTTACTTTACCAATCCATACCGCTTTGGGCATCTCGGTATTCAAATCCACTCGAATACACAATTGTGCAAACCGAGCTCTCTCTACTGTCTCAGTGCGGACATCCACCTTCATAAGTTTCCCCAATCGCTTACCCACTTCTCTAAAGATGTCCCAATCATACAGCTCCAAAGGCAGCTCCGGGAGAGTCACCCATATCACCACCGTATCAACCTTCGCTTCTGAGGGCTTAAACCCCGGTTCCCACATCTTCAAGTATAAAGGGTAACRTGACACCAGCCAAGGCCTCTCCGAGAGTACCTTAAGTACATTAGCCTCATTATGAAATTGCAAGAGGAAGAAGCCTTTGCCCAATAGCTTCAGATCCCATTTACCCATACTGCCAAAAGTTTTAAGTAAGCTTGTTTTGAGGAATTGAAAAGAGAAGATAACCCTCTATATGCTATATTCACCTCCTCAACACGTAATTACCTTCCCCGGAGAAGCAATAAATGTTGCACCAAATCTACCTAAACAAACATTGTAACTTTAATCTTATCTTTTGTTGCTTATATTTGTGCCAGCAAGCAACATTTTAAGATATAAAAAACACATTAAACCACACCACTAATTAACATTTTTTTCTATCGAAGGTAGACCAACGCAGCAACCACACCAGATCACTATGTCAGTATTACTAGCCAATCTACACGATACCTCCATCCTACTATGAAGATACCAGGCTTGACTAAAGTTTTCCTTAAAAGAGACAACATACTATGGAAAACATTCATTCTCTAGGCAAAGCTTCAATCCACCGATCCTCTTTCACTCATCCTCCAGAGTCTTTTCCCAAATAAAAGAGAGAAAATCCTGAACAATTTATTTCATAAACCTAGAAGCCGAGTTTCTGCTTACTTTCTTAACTTCGCATTTTTGTAAGCTTGAGAATTTTGCTCTGCACCACGTCCAATGTCAATCTGGAATCTTTGAACTGCATCACCATCTTCGAACCTTCTGTTTTTTTTCTTCCTCCTTTGCATTCTTCCTCCTCTTGCCTTGTGGTTAAGTGTTCTGATTGCCTTTATTATCAAAACAGCATCGTAATGAAACCAAAAATACGAAAAACAATGACATACCTTCTCACTCTGCCCCCCCTCGCGCTTCACCGCCGTCTGCCATTCTCGCCGCGCCTCACCATCGCGTCATCTCGCCGCGCCTCACCACCGCGCTCCCCTCGCCCCTCACCCATCCGTCTGGTCCATCTCGTCGCCGCTCACCACCGTCCTTCCCCCTCGCCGCATTCGCACCACGCCCAAAATATCAAAAAACACTAACGAAAATAAAAACAAAAATAACAAACAATAAAATATATTTGTGAAGAAGAGAAGAAGAAGTAGGAAAGGGTATGTATGAGGAGAAATGACTGAAGAAGAAAAAAGTGAAAATTATAAGAAGGCAAATAGGACTGTATCATGAATTAATAATTTAGATGTATTGACGATTATAAAGTAGGAGAGAGAAGAAGAAGAATTCAAGCTGAAAATATATAAAGAGTGATGGAGAGGAGACACGTGTACTTTAACATAGGAGAGGATGGACAGATGCCGTCTTACCAAAATCACGAGATAAAAAATAAAAAGCAGTAAATCAAAAGATACGTGTATCCCAATGTTCTAGTAACTCTTTAGATTTAATTTAATTTTTGTAAATAAAAATATCAAAAGATACTTCCGGTTTTAGCTGATGGAGCAGGTTTCTGTTTGTTGAGGTTAGAGACGGTTTTTTTGCTTAATTATCCGGTTTCTTAATGTGAATAGACCGGTTTTGAACAAACACGGTTCTTTAAATATGGTTGTCTTATCTCAAATTTTATTGTAGCTGCGCGTGGAAAGGAATAGGTGGTTTGGTTTAGTAGTTTTAATCACTTTTATTAGTATATTAATATATATATATTATTTTATTAATTTTATGCGATTGCTGTTTTTGAGTGGTATTGGTGGGCTTTTTTGGTAATAATGGATTATGGGTTAAGTGCGAATGTGTTTAATGTTTATTGGAATCTCAGGCCTTTTTTTGAAGGAATGCCGACCAATTGAACGATTTCGATTATTAGTAAAAAATCATAGACCCTTATTTGGAGAACATTTTTAGCGGTGTCTACAATAACATAAAAATCATAGTCAATGGAGGAACCATATTCTAACATTTAGAAAAGATATGAAAGATAAGGGAGCAGGCTCAACTTAATAGTATCACTAACACCTTTAGCTTCAACAACAACCACTGTCCGATCCCAAAGATGGTAGCCAAAAGTTTCTGAATTATTAGTTGATTCCTCCAACTAATGATTTTCAACCTAATGGATTAACAATTCTCATGAATTTCATACATTCCATCCATTTTCTCACTTCGCATCTCATTAGAGCCAAATTAAGAACACTTACTCTCAACCATTTCTCATTCTAATCATCATCAGTCTATCATTGTTTTGGCTCATTTGATAACCGAAGAGAATTAATCGTTGTTGTAAATCAACAGTTGCTCTCAACAGTTTCGACTTAATTGCACTGAAAATGCGTTACTTGAAATATCCTTTCATTTGCAACTGGAAAAAATTTTCTAAACTTCCTAAAAAATCTTTCATTAAAGCCATTATATGTGATGCTAATCGTTAGATGGTTCATGTGTAAGTTATCATATTAGTTTGAGGAAAAGAGTTATAATGCATGCCAAATATGACTCACTATAAGGACGAAGGATACATCGATGATATAAGTGTGCAATTAAAAACCATAAGAAGATTGAGATATATGCATGTAGTACTATGTGTTAGTGTAATGCTAGAGTCGGCTCAAATAAATGTCATCTCATATATGTCTCTCTAGCATATTGTCATCATCACATTCAACCTTCTTATCGTTAACGTTCAATTGCATATAATTACACTATATTCTATCTCCAATTGTGGTCATCGTGATCGCAACCCCCATATATCGCGAACATGTCCATCGCTATACGATGGTGTGGACCAATGAAAATCCCAAAAGCCTATCCAAGTAATATCGCCCAAAACACTTCATCCTCAAATGAGGAAAATAGAAAGGTATTGCAAATTTAAGCATACTAAAATAGTCTTGTGTACAAAAATAAAAAAATAAAAAAAATAATCTAGATTCAATTAATTAACAATTAATATCCGCTTCTCGTATTGATTTCAGGCAACGACGGCCAAAAATTACAGGCTTGATCGGTTAGTACCTATCCAAACGATAGCTCTCGAAGTCTGGTTTCCAATGCAATTAAGATCACACCAATCCGACATACGAAACGTGATTATGACAAAGATGAGCAATTGCAAATCGATCTTCGCAACGATCATCTTCGAAAGTAGCTCACTCCTAGATCCTCATACTCCGTTTTCTAAGGCTCCGTATTTCTCCAAATGAGTCCAAATGCACTCCAAACAAAAGAAAGGAAACCTTAAACTATTCAAACACTTAAACAAACCATAGTAGCAAGAGGGCGTAAGAGGCCAAAAACCATGCAAATGCAAAGAATCAGGAGAAAAAACAATATATCAAACATACATCAAAAGCGGGGTCATAGGAAAGTTTATTGGGAAGACCT
>SNQN01009598.1:0-24786 GCA_008642245.1 Bassia scoparia
TTCCATGGTGCGTATTCAGAGAATGATAATCGAATGATGGGGCGACTATAGTGGTCTGCGGCATTGACTTTCTATTTCCTGTCCGCTAAGCTCAGCTTATCAGAACATCATCCCAGATCGTGATCTCGGCAGCTCCAAATCACTCATGATAGACTTCCTTGAAGAGCGTGGTGGATTTTTGGGTGCCCGTCCTAAGTGGGTATAGATCTTGTATGATCGTGATGCGCAACTTCCGTTCTTACAAGATGATGACTGCAACACGCGACGGCTCGTGCTGACCATTTAGGGCTCAGAGAACCGAACTTAAGAAGAAACACCTTTGGATATAAGATGCTTTTCCTAACCCTAAGCGTTCGGAAAGAATACTGCTAGCTCAGTCAAACAGACTGACCCGGACTTGACCTGTTGGAGTCGACTAGGCCCGCTTAATAGGAAAGTCAAGGAATCCAAACCCATGCTCAAGAAAGCTATGCCAAGAAAAAAGTTGAGGAAGACTTTGACAATCGGTACAAGTGGTGGACAAGGAGCGGTTGGAGGCAAAGAAGCAAGGCAAGTGGAATGGACAAGGAGACGAAGATTGATGTTTTTTCTTTAGCTTTATTGCGCCTGCGTGCCATATTTTATTTTATAGCACTTATGTTTATTGACTTCAATAAATTTAAAAACAACGCTTTATTTGCCTTTACAATATTTACTTATTGTTTTTTTCTTGTTTTGAATTACATAGCAAAGGAAATTGGGGGAATTAATTATGGGGCCGCCTTGCAAAAGAAGTTCCTACGTATCCAATTGTGGATCAGCCTCTCGTAGTAGTTCATGTGGGGTGAAAGGTAGCGTTCATGTTTTGTGAGTTTAATGATATTTCTTTAATTGGATTCCATGTTATGAGGCTTCCAATCTCGCCATTCATATCCATCAACCTCACCCTCCAGAAGATGTTCTTGACATGTAGGGACCTCAATGTTGGACGAACTTGTCACGAGGGTCTAAACATTTTTCCTCAATGCCTTAACCCAAGTCACCGTCCTTCGATGTTTACGAGCTTAACACCTTTGTTGAAAGTCTCGTGATCCTATTGTTCTAATTTGCACATTGTTAAGCGGGAGGCCTCCCACCAATGTGGTTCATCAATATTGCACGACCCATCGCCTCGGGGACTTTGTTTCGAGCAGAATGCGGGAGTGATGACCTCCAATTAATTGGTTGAACTGCTTCTGTTCATAACCAGATAAGGTATATCCCGGGAGTCCTATGAAGTTCGAATCCCCAAAGAGCAAGTGGAGCTTGTGAGGGCCAATCCTTATAAGTTCAGTCCATTGCGAATGATCGTCTTTACATTTTGTTTGCATGCCTTCTATAGCTCGTTGTTTGCTGGCCGATACGGGGAGGACGATGGTCTGATTTTTATTACAATCAATCAGCACACTCTTTCTGGAATGTTGTTACGTTGTCGCTTAATGTTTTCATGTGCACTCCAAAGGCGACAACATATTTGTCTCAATAACTTTCACATGTTTAGCTTGAAGAGTGCATAGGAGGCTGCCTCCACCCTTTTGTAAATAGGTTGATGCCGACAAGATAAATTCAGCCAGCCTTGTCCTGGAGGGGTAATCTTTCCAATTATGTCATGCCCATTGGGAAATGGCCAAGGGAAGTGAAGTATATGCAGGGATGGGGTAACATGCTTGCAGTTGCTTTCTTTGGCACGGTCACACTTCTTGAATAGTCGTGACATACAGTCCTTTTCTGGTTTTTAGTCCGAATAATAGCTAAGGTGATGATTTTTCTCGCCCACTTTTGCGCTCATATGCGTGCCGCACAAGCCCATGCACGTTATCATGATCGCTTTTGCTTCTCTGGCAATGAACAATGAGCGACGTGATACCCTTTTGGAACTCCCCTTGTGTAGACTAGTTTTATGCCAATCGCCTTAGGCTGTTTGTCTTTCTTTCGAGCTTGGTGAGTTATCAATGTTTTGCAAGATTTCAGATATGTAAATACCCAAGATTTCCTTCACTTGACGAATGTCTTGTCTCATCCCTAGCATTGCATGACTGGGTTTGCCGCCTTTCGAAGACTAGCTATGGTTACTGAGTTGGGAATTAATCACGAAGCTAACTTAGCCAAAGCGTCTGCAAATTGGTTGTCGTCTCGCGAGGATAGGTATACTCTATCTTTGATCTGTCGGCAATTGTTACTAATTGCCTGATAAAGGGCCAACTCTCACTTCTGACTCCATTTTCCAAGATTTGATGTGATCAGAAGGTCTCTCGATATCCACTCAACTTTCAACTCCAGTGCCATGTGATTCTAACCCAATGCAGGCTTCATATTCAGCTCGTGTTCTGTACATAAGTCTTATCTTTACGAAATCGGGTTGCTCTTCCTCTGCGTACAGAGTTGCCCACCGCTCCTTTGGTTGAAGATCCATCAAGTATAAACACAGCCCGTCTTCATCATCAATAATCTTCGTCGGGGAATTCAGTCTTATGGCTCTGCTTCTCCGGCGAATTGGCTGAAATTCGGAACAATCTTCCTTGATGGCCTTTGGGAAACATTACTAGATCAAATTCGAGCTTACCCATCTGATAGGCGCCCATTCAAATACAGGTTTTCCAGAGATCTTCAATGGATCGGCCTTCGAGACAGTGACTGTGTGGTAGAAGATAGTGCCCGCAGCTTTTGCGTTGCCCAAACAATGCGAGGGCAAATCTTTCTGTTAGGAATACCTTGTTCATATTCGGAACTTTTTGTCAAGAATATTGGCATTTTCCTCCCGTTGCTTCTTGAGCAGCATCGCTCAGCAGTTGTTGAGTACAGTAGTGTAGAGCCTAGTGTAGCCGGGAATTTGTGATAAGAGAACTGAGGGTTGGAACGGTACTCTTTCACCTTGTCAAACCTGTTACATTCATCGTTCCATCTTTGGTTCATCTTCTAAGCTGCGAGCTGGTTTCACCCAATAGTGAGTTTGGAGATGACCGCTGTGTATTGAAACGTCCAAAAATTCCTCGAATCTCCCTTTTCGTTGAAGTCGGTTTAGGGACATATGCTTTGATTTGAAGGGCGATTTCCATGCCCGGCTGTAATGAACATACCCAGAACTTTCCAGAAGACTGCAAATGCACACTTTTGTGATTACGTCTCATCTTGTATTTGCGAAGCCTCCGCAGAACCTTTCTTAAGGACGCGTTTGTATCTGTCGTTCTTTGGCCTTCATATCCGTCATCAACTATATTCCCTTCCTTAACATCATGTCATATGCGAGGTGTGGCAGCGCGTGATAGTGCATCCGCGTTTTCAGCGACTGGCATGACTGTCTGTGCAATATTGTTCCCCAATGAGTGTGAGTGTCCTTCTCCATGTCTTTTTTCAGCCATCTTTACGATATACTGCATATCCATCCTATGAACAAACGACTGATTTGCAGTGTTAATCCACCGATGTCTATGTGTGGTAAAGGGTAATATCCTTGGTTGCTTTGTGAGTCGGCGAATACACACATTCGACCTTCCTCCTTCTTCATGTGGGACTACACTTGCATCCATTCTGTATCCACTGCTTAATGAACCTGCCTCTAATTGCTTGACTACCTCTTTTTCAATCTTGATGCTATATAGGTTTCATTCTTCTTATTTCTGATGACAGTTTTGCCCCTGCAACTATGGTATTGTATGTCCCATCTCTGATCGATCCCTGCATGTCTCTGTAAGACCATGCAACACATTCTTGTCTTGAGGTATTGTACTAACTGTCCTTCTTTCATCAGTAGCTGAGCCTATCTTTCCATGCGGCTCATCATTCTGAATGTTGATTTCTTCGGATGTCTTCAATGATGTTCTTTGCTCATGTTTCCATTGCTTATAAGTTATCATCATTTTGTTCATTTTAAAAACGTCAAATTAAAGCATCAATCAAGGGAGAGAGAAGACGATGAAGTAAGCAAAGCATAGTTTTATTGAATTCCAAATCATATACATCGCAAGCAGGCAAGAACTCGAGCTGGAGGACATTATTAGACTCCAAAACAGGTATTGGCTCCAACATGACCGTCCTGACCTTGCTAACCATAGACTCCCAACTTAGACTAGCTCAACCGAGACCCTCCAGCTCCGATTCCTCAATTGTCCCTTTCCAGCATAATGAAAACTTACGCGTCTGTGCAGTATCTTTAGGGTTTGCGCCATCCTCGACCATGTATTCAGGAGTAATCAATATTGGGTTCAAAGGATCGTAGCTCGCCACCCTTTTTGAACGTAGCTTCTTCCTCTCTTTTTCATACCAAAGGTGACCATGCCCAGGGTATCATCAACAAGGTGCGGTTTGACAGATCCTTGACCATCTTCGAGAAATTATGCGTCACAGTCTTGAGATCGGTCCTGGATACTTTTTGCATCACAGTAGGAAGGTTCAGGGAAGTCAAAGGCTCGGAAAATCTCTCATCTCGATAAAGTACTTGAGAGTAAGCTCGTAAGGGGCGTGTGGTCGGCCCACTAGTAACTCGTTCTTCTTCAAAGTAAGGCAATTTCACGCTGCTCCCTTATTTCTCTTTTTGTCGGATATCCAGTCGAACTTGTCATTATTCGCGGAACGATCGAAGGAGATGAGATGAACTCCTTGTTGCGATCTAAGGCATTCCAGAAGCCTTGTTTCTCGTTTATAGTATTAGTGAGCTCATTAAGGGATTTCAATCACAGCAGTCGAAAAAACCCCAAAGTTCTCATTCGATTGTCGGCTGGATTGTAATGTGTAGACTTCCCTATTGTTTGATTTATTATGGGAGCGCATCGATAGTTACCAGAGCGCCATGAAGTAAGAACTTTGATTTTTGGATGGTTAGACGAGCGACAGTGCCTCAGTTCAGGCAGCCAGACGACCAAGCAGTTAGAATGAATAAGTTTGACATCCTCACATGGACTGCACCTTTTTTCGATTGTCCAGCTGCAATGTTGAGCCATGATTCCAAGAGCCTGTCTCTGATTGTGTAAGCCGATGGTATTGAGTTTGCTTGAAGTCATCTTTTGCGAGCCCAAGTTTTTGAGCAGTTCTCAAGGCAAACATATGCAGATCCATTTCTACCAAAGTCATTGGAATATTGAACTGCGCACGCCACAGTGAGGATGAAGCCTTTGTGAGGGGCCCTCAGAGCAGTCTCGTCAAAAATACTACTAAGAGAGACAACGTGGTTGTATGAAATTAACAACCCTCAGGATGTCTCACTCGAATTGATCTCATGGAGCTTGGAAGCCTCACGGTGACTCTTCGAGGTGAACGATCAATTGCCAACGTTCAGTTCGGCTTATGTTTTCTAAGTTGCTTATATGGATTCTCTTTTGTAGGATGGATGATTGATAGGAATAGTTCATCTGGGAGTGGCTCAGGACGCCACCTCCTTGTGAGTACATGCACTCTTGGCCATTGAGGATTTCCTTGATCTGGATCTTCTAAGTCTTCTCCAGCATGGCTTGATAGTCGCCCACGACGCCTTCTATGTCGTGTCTCATCCTGTCCCATAAAGCCATTAACGAATGTCATTGAGAGTAGAGTGACATTAAGCTTCTTGCCACTGGATAGATAGACAGGGTCAAAATCGTTCCGTTCATCAACAGAAATCATGAGCAGTAGTTAGGGGGGTGGATGTGATGTTCAGCTGTTTATGCCCTGGTGAGTGAGAAGGTCCTCCACTTCTACCATGTCTTGGATCCATCCTTTAGTTAGCACTCTTCAGTTGTGTACCTCGCCTTGATGGTCTTGCATAGTACTTCGAGGGGTCCCATTTTGTGATCGACTTTCTGTCAGTGGTCAGAGTGGGACCAAATAGGTTGATCTTTTCCTTTGTTCTGAAGTCGCTCAAAGCTTGATATAAGGTCTACCCAATGACGAAATATTCACCGCCATATAGACGATAATTACCTTGATCCTTGGAAACCATTAGGTACTTGCGTGTAGAAACATTGTTTGAGAACAGAATTGTCCTTCTTGTTGTTGTTCCATCTTGGTTTTTATTCTAACTGTTTCTTTCAATACAGTCTCTCATGCCATACCAGTGGTGACCCTTATCGAAAGTATCTAGCCCAATACGAACGATGCTTTTTTATCTTGGTGTACGTTTGATATAAACTTTCCCATTTCAACTTCAGGAAGGACAACCAGTGTCAGCACCTCTCCATCAGAGAGGGAATGTAGTAATCCCTCTTTCTCGCCTTGTTTCAGAATTTCAATTCGCGTAAGAGAGTTTGAGTTTTGAATGTTCCCTTGTAACGAGTCATAAAAGCAAGGGCAACATCCTCCAAGTTTCGTCTCCTTCTCAGATAAGAGAGACCATTTCTGACCCACGGGTGCAGCGAGAGTGGAAAATTTACTTCGGGTTAGAGGCAGAGTCGACCTTGAGAGACAGTTGGCCTTAAAAGCTGAGATGGAACGGGATCGTCAGTAGCTTAATTGAGGAGTCTTGGCTGAAACTTGTCCAGAGTGGCCCAGGGGAGATCTTCATTCTCAGTTTATAGTAAGTTGCATTCAAGTGCCTTCTTGAACATCTTCTCCATTTCTTAGCCATGGCAGCAGAAAGATTCGGCGCGAGATTTCCACCATCTTGGGCTACGTTTGCCCTGTTTTGTCGCTCACATCTTCCTAAACGTGCTCGTCGTCATGTGAATGATTGCAGATAGCTAGAACTTGTGTCTCTAAGGTCCTTTGCGAGATGGATGGTGGATGACTGACTTCTCTCGAACTAGGCCTATTGATTAGCCTTGCGAGCCAAACGGGTTTCAATTTTGAATTTGCAAGTACAAAACGCATTATAATTGGATGCTTTCACTTGACTCAAGGACTCATTGCGACCTACATGACCGTCCTAATGCATGATCCTATGCCAAAATATATGAATGCTGGTCATCCTTTTCTTTATTTTCTTATTTTATTATTTTATTATTTTTTTCGATTTTTTTTTTTTTTTGGGAAAAGATGACCTTTACAAAATGATGAATGTATATGCAATGTCTGTTGACCTATGTCTAACTAAAGACGATCTTGATCTATATGCTTATGCTGACTGCGTTAAGTCTAATACGTCAAGGCTAAGATCCAGTCAATTGCACTCAAATAACCCGCACATGATTATTGATTCAAACCCACCTAGGCCAGTCTAGAGCACTGAATCGTCGGTGCTGTTAAGTCCGAAATGTACCATCCTAAAGTAGAGCTTGGTCAGTTTTCACCACCTAGCCAATTAGCGAGTATGCAAGATACCTCTATATGCACACGCATCCAGTAAACGCTGCACACACGGCATGGGTTATAGGACTTCCTAGCATGCGATAATTAACCACAGCAACCAAGGTGTTCCCCCCTTTTATGTATAGTCTCGAGCTAGACCATCCAATTAGAACCAAGGTGCCAGTTGTACCTTATGACGAAGGTCACATGCAAAATGCAACAAAATTCATAAAACATGATGATGGATTACGACCCCGAACGTTGTGCCAATTATGGCCCACTTTTCTTGTCCAGTAATCCAGTTCGTGGTTCGACATGTATGAATCAGATCTGATAACCCATTCCCGCCATGTGCGGCCTCTACCGGGTCTCATGCAATTCATTCATCACGATATTGATTGCACATCATTACTTTTTAGCACCTTAGAAGCGTACAACCCAAATACTACGAAAGTGATTCTTTATGCACAAGAGACTAACCTAACCTAGAATTGTGACCACTTTGCTTAATCAAGTTAAAACGGTGCCTAAAAGCCGTTGTCCATAATACATCTGACTTTAAAGTGATTCACATTCAATTTCCGTCTTTGTTTAGCAAAATATACAAAGTATACAACAAATACAATATGAAGTATATGAACTTCAAGTATATACAAACTCATCTTACCCTAATCCAAATAAAACAAGGTTAGTTTGTAAAACAAACGAACTCTCTGCTTGAATCGCTATTAAAGACCAAAAAAAAACAATGCTTAGTTCATGATAAACACACGCAATGAATCTTTCGCCTTGAATCGCATTATACAAGAATAAGAAATCTTATATCTGACAAGGGATATAATAAAAAATGAAATAAAAGATGAAAACCACAAACCAGGGAAGACATTGAAAACATAAGATCCTACATATTTACATGAACGATTAAAAGTGAAGTTCTACATGTTATTAATTATCAAAAACTCGTAATGTATTAATAGATTGAAAAGGAGTATGTTATGAGGAGTAATCTCAAGAAGTAAACCTGTTATCGCTTTTTGATTTCCGAGAAGAAGAATCGATGCCTTGAATTAAAAGATGTGTTTTAGGAGTGTTTGAAAATGAGAGAAGAGAGAGAGTAGACGTATTGTCTCAGGGATTGTGTGTGTCGGGAGCAAGGCAAGCAAGTTATTATAGGGCACGAGGAAAAACAAGGTGGTAAAACCCCTGCGTATATACGCCAGAGAGCTGCGTTGTTACGCAGTGTCTGCGTTATACGCAGTCTGCGTATACTAACGCAGAGTGACCTGCTAATACGAGGCTCTGGCGTTTTAACGCTGCCCTATGCGTTATATATATTTTCCAAAAACCTCAATATTTTGATTTCTCCATTTTATTCTTATCTCCTGTTATCGTATTCCCTTGATTCAACGCACTAGCACTCTTCTCTCCAAGCAAGTATTCTAGAGTGTTCTAGAAGGTTCCACGTATTCCGGAGTATTTTTTTGTGTATTTTGTATTTTTTGATATTTTCTGCGTATAAAACTTATAAAATCATAGAAAAATGTAGAAAAATAGAAAAATAATCTAAAATACTGGTTAGTCTCAGAAAAGTGTAGAGTGTGATGAAAAGTGAAATTATGAGATCACCATATAAATTATTTTAAAAATCCTAAAAATAGAAAAGAACCTAAAAATAGAAAATAATTAAAGTAATATAAAGAAAATGTTTTTGCCCATTTTATTTGTCCTCTTTGTTCATAGTTCCGAGGTGACGTCGCTGATATTCAACTTTCAGTGAGTTCAAAGCATCTTTTCTAAGTCGAAACAATCGTGAGACGCGATATGTTTCATCACTGATTACTCTTTTGGGGAGACATTTTTAGGTGTCTACAGTAGTATTCTTGCTATACATAATTTGAATGGTGAACTTTGTGACTCTCCTGAGTCTGTAGCCTTGGCTTTTCTGGAGTATTATCAAAGCTTGTTGGGGACTGCAGCTACCTCTCGTGCTTGTGTTAACCATGATATTATGTCTGTTGGGCCTCTTTTGACTGGTGATCACAGGTAGCTTTCGCAACAACCTTTTTCCGAGGATGAGATTAAGAGTGCAATGTTTTCAATTGAGGGGGATTAGGCCCCAGTTCCTGATGGTTTTGGTGTTCATTTCTTTCGAGACAACTAGGGTATTGTAGGTGCTCAAGTCACTAAAGCTGTTCAAGATTGCTTTTAAAGGGGTAAACTTCTAAAATCTATCAATGCTACTTTCATTTCCCTTATTCCTAAAGTCTCTTGTCCCAAAGATGTTACAAAGTTTCGACCTATTCTTACTGCAACACCATCTACAAATGCTTTTCAAAGGTCTTGTGTGGTCGATTGAAGGTTGTTTTGCCTGAGTTGATAGATAATAGTCAGGGTGCTTTTGTTCATGGTTGTTATATTATCAATAACTTCATGTTGTGCCAGCACATTGTGAGACACTATGGTCGAGCCTCTGTTAGGCCTAGTTGCATGATTAAGTTGGATTTGAGGAAAGCTTATGACACAGTTGAATGGGGTTTTTTTGGAAGAAATGTTTAGGTTTTCCTAGTCACTTCATTAGCCTCATTATGCTCTGTGTGGCCACTCCCACTTATTCTCTTATCCTCAACGGCTCTTGTAGATACCTACATTTGTCCCTAGCCCAAAACGACCAATGATAAGACACCCCTCGCAGCACACAAGTCAAATCGAGAGAGCTAGGACTTTGACAGGCCCTAAAAAGGCAAATTCCCTTACACCGAATGCCTCTTTTAGGTATTTAGCACCTCAAAAAGTAAGTTTTAATTTTCAAATAATTTTAACTTATTTTTAAACATTTTTTCTTGGATTTTGCGGTTATTTTTCTGAATTTTTCTTATCATTTTTGGCTTTTTTTTGGAATTTTCTATAATTTAATTAATTTTGCGATAATTAATTAAATTATGAAAACAATTTTAAAATTCATGAAATTTTAACACAACACACTAATTTTAACAAGGAAATTTTACATATTTTTTCCATAATTTTTCAATTTATGGTTTAATATTTACGAATTTCTTAAGCAAAAACGCAAAACCGAGCAAAGCGGGCCATCCCGGGATATTTTGCCTCGAGACAAGCTTCCTGAGGAAGCCAAATATCCCGAGCAGCGCAATAAAATCAGCTACAATCATTTAAAATCACGCATATGTTTTATATGATTTTATCTCGATTTTATTTCATTACGATCTCACTATTTGAGGCAAGGCGAAACAGCCAAATATCCCGAAAATCGCAATAAAATCAGCCGTAATCATATAATATCACGCGTATATTTTATATGATTTTATCTCGATTTTATTTTATCACGATCTCGCTACTTAAGGCAGGGTAAATCGGCCAAATTCTGGTAGGTGCTGGGCGCAATTGCGCCCAGCTTTGGGTGTAATTACGACTAGTTTTGGGCGTAATTACGCCCAAGACTTCCCTCTTTTTGGCCGATTTCGACCCTTGCTATAACCAAGAGACCCCTCATCCATTTTGGAGGATCTTTGGGAACTTTAGACGACTTGACTCTCTCTCTCTCTCTCTCTCTCTCTCTCTCTCTCTCTCTCTCTCTCTCTCGTCCAACTCTCTCTCACTCTCATACTCTCTCACAAATACATTCAAACACATAAAAACACATTCAAACACTCTTTCGCATTAGATATAGGAGGTTTTCAAGGGTTCTAAAGGCTCGACAAGGGTTCCTGAGGGTCCCAAGCTACGTCCTTGGTCTTTGACATCGTGTTGCGAGGTAGGTTTGAGGCCAATGTCTCAATTCTAAATGCCCTTTTGCATGCTTGTTTAGAAATTCGACTTTCAATGTAATTTGCATGTAATATTGACTAATAACGATTCGACAATTCTAAGTAAAAGCAACCTTAAGGCATAACTTTTAATTCCTCGCATGAGTGGTTGCATACTTGTCTCACACCTTTAATATGCTTTAACAAAGACCGACAAATTTTGTGTTTTCACGCCTAATAAGATAACCATGGACAACCGACATTAGGCTCCTGGAATATGGAATTAACAACACATGCCACAACAAACTAGACACTATTTGCATAGTATTCTGTTAAACAACCCGCCTAGTAACTTTGCATGCTTAGGGTTTAAAACGAAAATTGTTTTTTGTTGTTGTCTTTCGGACAATGAACTCGCAATAACTGAGTAGAGGCCGCTAGACGCGGGGGGGTGCTATGCACTACTTCACCCTTACCCTTGTTCCCTAATCCAGATCTTTGGTGCACTACCAGACATGGAGTCCGTCGCCTTGCTTTATGCAATTATAGGCAAGGCTTAAAACGAGTTCCGCAACTTCCCAAAAGAAGTGCGGTGGCGACTTCCTTTACTCATTTCGAGTATAAACACMTAACTCCAAGCATACTCACAATATGCAAAAGCAAGAATTTAATTCTAGCAAACAAACCAAGCCGCCCTTAAATTGTACCCCCGGAGCAGAGGGACCGAACCCAGTCCGGCCCGGTGACGCCTCAGCAACCGTACAGTTTTCTGGCGACTCCGCTGGGGAATTCACTAAAGCTATTACCTTTAGTGTTGTGTGGACAATACTCGAATTGTTATGTGATTTCGGCGTCCTTAAGACGACATTGTGTTTAGGCATCCTGCATTACACGAAACTTAGGTCATTGGCACTCAGTTTCTGTTTTCTAGGTATTACGTCTCATATAAGTGTGTTCTACACTTGAGACAAGACCGGGGGGGCTCGCTTAAGATTGGCACTGGTGCACTACCTATGTAACCAACTCTTAAGCTTGATGCCCATCCCCTCTATGACGCGCGACAGCGTCCCCTACAAAGCCGTAATGGTTTAGACCTCATTTGATCATCACAGCGGGCTGGATGTGTTAAGGATCGTTCTGAGCCTAGTCATGGGACGCTTTTGGACACTCGGACTGACCTGTTTGATAACGTAGCAACTGGCTCTAGATGGCTGGACTTTTGTTTTTCTTTTGCATATAGGGTTCATGCTAGCATGACAACGTGCTACGTGCTTTGAGACTAAGGACCCTAGCTTTGCATACGTAACAAACAAGCCATTGAGTTATGTAACAGTCCTCATATAGCAAGGTGATCATTCCTTAGGCGTCGTAATGTCGAAGTGGTTGTAAACTAGTATCATTAGGCGTTGCGTCTTTGTTGAGTCATACAATTGTAAATGGACGTCGGACCTTTGAACTTCGCCTTTTCAAAAAAAAAAAACAAAAAAAAAAACGAAAAAATAATGACAAAAAAAATGAAAAATGAAAATAAAAGGCGAAAGGCAAATTTCTGATGTTCATGCACTTTTTACATTTTTGAGTCAGTCAATAGGCAAGAGAATGATCACCCCTAAGACATGCATTGCATCATAGGTTGATTCGACATGGAACTTAACTTTTGGTTCATGTGCAAACAGGGTAGGCACCAGCGGTTTGAGTTTGTAGACACAGGGTTCGTTCCACGGTTTCAAGCAGCGCTCCATCAATCAACACCACTGCACTAATCGATAGTGAAGACACTCGAATGGACWTGACTTTAGCTGATTTGAATGAGACCCTCAACTCATTAGCTTCCCGAGTCGCTCAGCTTGAGAAGTGCAAGACCAAGGTCCTCAAAATTCTTGAGGAAGTGATCTATGGCATCCTTAAGCACTATGTAGACCGGGTTATGTCCAAAGGAGAAATAGCTTCTTCAGACAACAATTTGCAAGAATCAATTGGCGAGAATGACACTGAACCAAAGCCAACGACCAATATGGTGGAGGTCATCACCTCTTACATGAACAAAGCAATGATCGATGATTCTCTTTAAAGAAAAACTATGGTGAAGGCACCTGCAATTCACAACAAGCGCAAATACACTAGAATAGACATGCCCTATGCTCAAGACCTTAAGAACCTCAAGGCGATTGGCTTTATTTCTCCAAAAGGCCCTACTCCTAATCCTCCTTTGGAGAAAAGGCCTCCTAAGTGGAGCATAGACATGTTTTGCAAGTACCACAAAGGACTTGGCCATGACACTGAAAAAAGTCATACATTGAGGGAAGCAGTCCAAGACTTGATAGACAGTGGCCGTCTCCCCTTTCCTCTCAAAGGCTCTAAACAATATGCCTAGGTGTCCGTAATAGAAGAAGACGAGGATTCCTTCGATCCTACCGCTCTCATTGCACCAATGAGACAACCATTTCCTCAACCGGTCATACCGCACCTCTTCCATCACGTCAACGACATATGGGATAGCGATGACGAAAATGTTTACATAAACGGGGATGTTCAGAATACTTTCACCACTACCTTCCAGGAAGAGAACGTAGTCTTTGAGGCCCTCTATGGTCTCTCACTAGGTTGGGTCGACTCAACACTTCCACCGACTAGTCAAATGTTAGGTCACACCACATCTGCCACCTCCTCGACAAGAAGAGAATCTCATCATCAAACAATTGAAGAAGATAAAGGCAGATGTGAACATATGGCAACTCATAGTGGTTTCCAAAAGTCATCGCGATGCCCTTCTCCAGGCACTCACTCGAATGAATGTGCCTAATGACACTACTGCCGAAGCAATGGTGGGATTAGTCATGAAGGATTCTTATGCTCCCTTCATTACCTTTTTAGAAGAGGATCTCCTAATGGAAGGCAGCGATAATAACAAAGCTCTCTACATTAATGTCATTTGCAAGAATCTCCACGTGCACATGACGTTAGTCGACAACGGCTCCGCAATCAACGTCTGTCCACTTAGGACCGCAAAGAAGCTAGGTATCTCTCAAAGTGAGATGCAACCTCACAATCTGTCTATACGAGCCTATGACAACAGTAAGAGGGACACTCTAGGCACAGTATGGCTCAACATTACTACAAGGCCGGTTGAAAGAAGGGTCTAATTCCATGTGATTGACATCAAGACAACTTTCAACTTGCTACTATGACGACCATGGCTTCACGAGTTAGGAGCCGTCACTTCTACACTCGATGGATCTCCCATGAGAATTGAAGCAATTGAGCAACCCATAATCCATGTCGAGCATGACGAGAACGATGAAGACTTATGGGGTTTTACTGTAGCAGTCTTGGAAGAAGACAAGGTCCCTTTTGACTTYCATCCACATTCCAACTTGGTGGTCAATGAACCCCTACGAGACAAGGGGCACTTCCCCGGGATGACACTCGGGCTACGCAAAGCAAAAGCAATTCCCTTTCGGGAACATATACCGAAGAATGACAGGTTCGGTCTGGGATACATTCCCTCCAATAAAGAGCATTTGGAGTTTGTACGCAACAAAGTCTCTAAGAAGAAGGTCAAATTCAACATAACTCTCGGTCCATATGCACTCACTCTCAATGGATAGTTCATCAAGGAAGGGGATGAGTTTCCGTGCTACGAAATCCCGGAGCACTTCACAAGAACGGATGACAATAAGTATCCAGGACTTGAGATTTTCAGTGACTGCAACTTTGTAGACGGGGATCCTGTCCCCACAAGCAAGGCATCTGCCCTAGATGGCCTCGAAGCACAAGGTTTGGGACTCCTGTTTGGCCAAGAAATCATCCCTCTAGCGTAACAAGAGGTTTTCATGGCAATGACCAAGGAAGCGTTCGACCCCGCTACTCTCATCACACCAATCGAAGGCTTGGTTCATGGTTGGCACAAAACCGTGAAGATAACTACTCAAAGAGGCAAAGTCATCAAGTGCACCATCGGCAAAGGACCAATGCTCGAGGATTCTAAATTTGAGACTGAGTTTGAGTCTAGTGTCGTAGAAGCTAGGATAGCTAGTCCTTGGGAGTGTCCTCCTAAGTCTGTCAAGGAGCCTAGTATCCCCCTTTGCCTTGTCAATCAAGTCTCTTCGGAGACAAACTTATTTGTGTTCTCTTCAGAGTTTAATAATATGCTCATTACTGCTTACTCGCAAACAAACAAAACGACAATGAGTTAATAAAGGCAATGGAAGAGCACCAAAAGAAAACTTCCATCATCGAGCAAACAGAAAAGGTAGACATCTCTGACAACAACACGCTGCGGGAGATACAGATTGGTCTGACACTGAGTGCGCAAGAAAGGGATGAATTGGTTGCAACACTGAAAGAGTTCCTGGATATTTTTGCTTGGTCCTATGAAGACATGCAAGGGGTTGATCCAAACATCGCACAACATAGAATTCCACTCATAGAGGGGACTATGCCAGTCAAGTAAAAGCTCTGTCACATCAAACCAGATGTTTCCCTTAACATTCGGCAAGAAGTCATCAAACAACACAATGCAGGCTTCATTAAGGTCGTCAATTACCCTCAATGGATAGCAAATGTGGTTCTAGTACCTAAGAAAGATGGACAGGTTCGAATGTGTGTAGACTTTCGTGACTCAAACAAAGCAAGTCCAAAGGAGGACTTCCCTCTACCACACATAGACGTTGTCGTAGACAACACAACAGATCATGCCTTGCTCTCATTCATAGGATGGGTATGCAGGGTACAATCAAATCAAAACGGACGAAGAAGACATGGAAAAGACAACCATCACCACTCCGTGGGGGTATATTGCTACACCATGATGCCTTTTGGTCTCAAAAATACAGGCGCCACATATCAACAAGCTTCCACTGCTCTGCTTCATGACATGATACACAAAGAAGAAGAGGTTTATGTCGACGATATGATTGTCAAGTCAAAGGACCGCGAAGGACATACCCTTGCACTAAGGAAGTTCTTCCAGAAACTCCGACAATTCAACATGCGTCTCAACCCGCAAAAGTGCACATTCGGAGTCACTTTAGGCAAGCTCCTAGGCTTTATCATTAGCTCTCGAGGCATCGAGATCGATCCAACAAAGATCAAAGCAATCATGTCACGTAAGTCACCACAAAATGAAAAGGAGATCCTAGGGTTCTTGGGTCGACTCTAGTACATCAGCAGGTTTATATCCAAGCTCACAATGGTTTGTGAACCCATCTTCAAAAAACTTAAGAAAGGGGCACCCAAGAAATGGGATGATAGTTACTAACAAGCTTTCGACAAGATCGAGGAATACCTCACCAATCCTCCAGTGTTAGCTCCTGCTCGTCCTGGGCATCCGTTACGACTCTATCTTATAGCAACAAACACCGTCGCTGGAGTAATGCTCGCTCAAGAAATCAACGACAAGGAAAGTGCTATCTACTACCTCAGCAAGAAATTCCTTCCATACGAGGAACGGTACTCTGCCCTAGAGAAACTATGCTTGGCTTTAGTGTGGGCATCGCGAAAGCTTCGGCATTACTTACTCACACATACCGTACACGTTGTAATCAAAGGGGACCCTCTGAAATACCTCTTTGAAAAGACAGCAGCCAACGGACGCATGTCTAGATGGATAGTTATGCTCGCTGAAATTGACCTTAAGTTTGTGCCTCAAAAAGCCATCAAAGGTAGTATCACCTCCGAGTTCTTAGCAGACTCTCAAGACGAAGTCCTTCCTGAAGACTTTGACTTTTCAAACGAGGAACTTATGATGATCGAGGAAGACAATTGGTCATTATACTTCGATGGTGCATCTAATCAAATACTATGTGGAATTGGAGTGCTTTTGATCTCACCACAAGAGGAGAAGACCCAAATTTCCGTTAAACTCGACTTCGACGTTACTAACAATGCCGTAGAGTACGAAGCATGTATTCTTGGATTACAAGCAGCCGTTGCACTCAACGTTAAGAGATTGCGGGTATATGGTGATTCCTCACTCATCATAAATCAAATTTCAGGCCGATGGAAGGTGCGAAGTGAAAGCCTTGCTCCGTATCAGTCCTATCTTGAGAACATTGCATCCCAGGTAGACGAGGTCGAATACACCTACCTACGACGCGAAGACAATCAATTTGCAGATGCACTAGCAAAACTCGCATCCTTGGTGTGAATTCCAAGTTTAGTGACCCAAATGCCCTTAGTCATTGAGCGAAGACAAGAACCAGCATACGTTTGCACTTTAGACGAAACAAATGAGGTGCCCAACCTCGATCCGGAAGAGCCATGGTACAAAGACATCAAAGACTACCTAGAAACTAGCGAATACCCTTCTAGTGCAACACAAAAGCAACAAAGAGCTTTGAGACGCCTAGCATCTCAGTACCTACTTCAAGGTGGAGAACTCTACAAACGCCACAACAATGGTCTCCACCTACTTTGCATCACTCCTGGTCTCTAAAATCATGGGAAGGGATTGCATGCAACACGTTCGTACATGCGACACCTGCAAAAAATACTCCAACGCACATGATGTTCCTCCGTCTCTCCTATCCACATTTGTCTCCCCGTGGCCTTTCTCTACATGGGGAATAGACAGAATAGGGAAGATTACTCCGCCTGGGCAAGGAGGTCATGAATTCATACTTGTGGCCATAGATTACTTCACAAAGTGGGCCGAAGCAGTGTAATATGCCAAGCTCCAAGCTAAGCACGTGGCAAAATTCATAGAAAACAACATCATTTGTCGCTATGAAGTCCCCCACGAAATCATTAGTGACAACGACACCCACTTTCAAGGAGAATGTGAGGATCTGATCGCCAAATATAAGATTCAGCACCACAATTCATCACCATTCAGGTCGCAAGACAATGGGGCAGTTGAAGCACCTAACAACAATTTAAAAAAAAAATCTCTAAGATGACGGAGAATTATCGAGATTGACCACAAAAGCTACACTTCACTCTATGGGGTTACATGACCTCTATTCACACTTCAACGGGGCTACTCATTTCTCACTGGTCTATGGTGCCGAAGCTATTCAACCAATAGAGCTAGAGATCCCGTCTCTATGCATTGTCCTAGAAAGCAAACTTCTAGAAGTGGAATGGGTAAGGGCAATATTCGACGATTTAACTTTGTTCGACGAAAAACAGCTTGCAGCCTTGCATCATGTGCATGCATACCAAAAGAGGGTCGAACGGTACTTCAATCAGCGAGTCAAATCACGAGGTATCAAAGAAGGTGATTTGGTTCTTAAAGCACTTCGCAAAAATAGTCCTAGATCTTCGGGGCAAATTTTGTCCTAATTGGTTAGGTCCTTACATTGTCAAAAAGATCTTGCCAAAAGGGGCAGTTCAACTAATGGACACGAATGGTGATAATTGCTACAGCCTCACCCACTTAGACCAGCTCAAGAAATACTACGTCTAAGGCATACACGTGCACCGCGTCTCAACTACACAATAGCACCATGCATCAGAACTACGGATGGCCTGATTCCTTAAGGGATACGTAGTCAGCCTCGCCCTGGGGCTCCACCACAATAACAAGTGCCCTGCTTGTTTTGGGATTAGCAAGTGAATAACAGTCAAGCGGTAATTGGACGAAGTTTTCTTCTAGATGATCAAAGTAAACACAATGTATAAAAAGCAATGCAAGTTTGTAATTTATTACTACTTGTAATTAAAATTGAGCAACTACGATACAAAAGGAAACTTCAAGCTCCAAAGTTCACTTATTACATGCAAAGGCGTCTCGCAGGCCAATCACCTTATTAACTCATAAGTAAAACAAACAGTAAAACAAACAAGAGTTGTGGAAAAAAGCAATCACTCCTTCCTCTCCTCTTCTTGCTCCTTGGCATCGTCCTTCTTTGCACCTGATCTCTCACCCATTTGTGTCTCTTGGGTCTATCTTCCATAGCAACCTTCCCTTTTCTTTTTGCATCACCTCCAAGCACCTCTTTTGGCCTAAGTCTTTTTTCAGCAGCATTTGAGTCAATCCTCAAAGGAGGAAGTCTTTCAAGCCTACTCGAAATTGGGACCTTCTTAGGACCAAGTCTGTCCTTAGTAGAAACAACTATAGACTTAGCAGCAGGGGTCTCAATAGAGTCACAGTCCAGTCTCTTACTCTTGACATGGTCCTTCTGCTCCGCTCGTCATGCCTCAGCACGATCCATCACATTAGTGGCATTCATCCAGACACGGTAGTCAGAAGAAATATTATGGTGACCTCGAGCAAGTGGGGTCACCTCAAGTGTAGAATGGGATTCTCAGTATTTCTCCCACTCTATTGCATTGCCCGAATGCAAGCGCTTGTCCTCAGGACGAATTGTGTCAACCACGGGGATAAGTTGATCTATCCCGAATTGCCTCATCACCCTTGAAGGGAAATAAAAGGTCAACGTAGTCAAGCTAGCCACACGCACATATAGAGACAAACAAGTATGCACCATACTCCTAATACCCCACCAAGGGACAATCCACCGCTCGAGAATGCCAAGGTCAACAAGGATAAGAATCCACTCATGCTGAGACTTGTTGACATGGACCCTCTTACGGGAAAAGAATCCCTTAGCAGAATATTTGAAAGGATTCAAGGGCTCCTCAACTTGGCTCAAATGCTCCATCAGCCAAATCTGTTAAGGAACAACAGCATGTGCAACATTTAGTGATCACTTCAATAAACAAGCAATAATATTTGTATAAATGCATTATTTTGCAAATATTCAGACAAAAATATTGTACCTGCAGCAAAACGGGGCATCCAGACAAGGGCGCATGCGCATCCTTTTTAAGACGGTGAAGCATCATGAACAACTCCCCCGTGCACAACGGCATAGGAGTAAGGTTAGCCTCGCATTGCTCAACAATAGAAATGATGCTGGCATGAACAACATTCGGCTTGCCATTAACAAATAAGAAACGCGCAAACAAGAAAATCATAATTGCACATCTGCGGTAAACTCTACGGCAAGAAGCATCACTAGCAATATAATCAACTAAGGCAAGCAAGTCAATTTCCCGACTATGCACTATGCGTCGTGAAATAGTTAGACAAAATCTCAAGTATCGCTCATATTCGTCAACAAAGTGATCAGTAGTATTAGGGATACAAGGGAGAGTTACAACAGGCCTGGCAATAATAACACCAAGCTCTTCAGGCAAAGGAACAATTTCCTTGTCCCGAAGATGAAAACAATGCATCAATGGGTCCCACAAGCTTATAGCAGCATAAAGAAGGCTTGTATCGAGGTTTACATACCTTAAAATCAAGAGAACATCATAATTCAGCCTTGCAAGGTACTCCCTTTCGCGAACATCCAAGTTTCAGAGCACATCAATCAAAGCTTTATCAAAGTCTCTCTCCATTTGATTTGTTGCAAATTCTTCGATGTAATGAATTAAATGAAGTCTAAAGCTATGTAAGAGAGGTTTTTAAGCACTAAGGAGGCTGTAATGAATGAATTAGGGCATGCATAAACCCCTATTTATAAGCAATTGGGCTAAACAAACTTGTCTAAAATCGAAAATTGAGCAAAATCGGCTCGTTTCTGGGCGTAATTACGCCCAGCCTAGGCGCTATTACGCCCAGTTTTTGGCTTGTTTTGGCAGATTTGGCTCCCTTTTCTTGCTCCGATGTACTTTGGCACGCAGTTCTTGGTCCAACCTAGGTCCTTCCCTGCACTTTCAAGGAGGAACGAGCCGGCATTCCCCTCAACAACGCAACTCAACATACACAACAACACAAGACGATCGACGTCGTCTTAGAAATTTAATTACATGCATTGCATATAGTTAGCAAGTTGGCTTTTGCAAGTTGTATTCAAAGCTCAGCATTACAAAATGAGCTGTGTCTAGAGTCGTACACAAGTCTTAGCATATTTACACAAGCACTCGAGTCTAAACTAGAGTCGAGTCAATTCAAGCAAAAGTCAACAAATAAGTCTAAATAGGTCTAAGATAAGTCCTAAAATCAACCAATAAAAATCTAGGGTCACCCCCTTCCCTATAGGTGACAGGTACATCTACTGCTCGCAACACGTCGAAAAGCCGAGTGAAGCTAGCACTTGCAAAGCAGACTCGTCTAGTAACTCATTAGGGAAAGAAACTATAGAAGGGGTCCCTGGTACTGTAAACTCAATCGAAGGTCTGAGCTGAAAACGAGAAGTCAAAGTGCCGCCCATGAACCTCGTGAACGATGAGGTCGAACCCCCACCCGAGTTGGAGACCGGTCTTATCAACACATCACCGTCGACGTCAGCATCCTCATCGTCGCTCTGACGAACCTACAAAAGGATTTTCGAGTCAAAAACGGGTTCCTGACCCTGCATAGATTTAAAATTACAAGATTTAGTGCACTTATCGAGTCTCTCAACTAACAATAGGTGTTGGATCGACTGAACAATACAAGAGGGGGGGGGGGGGGGTTGAATTGTATTGGAGGAACTTGAGCACTTTTTGCGAAATTAAAAGAACTTTAAACTAAGGAATTTGAGACTAGATATTTTCCAACACAGAAACTCTCAAGACAAACGCCAAGAGAGGAAAACTGTGGCCTGATGCAACACAGGACTTCGTCTATATTATATTAGGATGCAACACCTAAATACGACCCTCATTCTCAGTTCCCTAGGAACTTCTTGAACCCTCGTTCTTAGTTCACAATGAACTTCTTGTACCCTCTAACTCTCGATTTCCCTTGAAATCTCTCGGTTATGAAACTCACAACCCCCCGCTTCAATACGTAAAAAGGAGCACTTTAAAACTCAATAGGAAATAACCTAAATGCTTGGCAATAATATGAAAGTAAATGCTCTGATTGAATTCTTTGCTCAAGTGTGTGTTTGATTAATTACTATCTTAATGTATTTATAGAGAGATTAGTAGGCATTGAAACAAAGCAGTAGTCCACTACCACATTACTCCCTTTTTTGTAGGAGTGATGCTTGTAGTGGAACTTGACTACCAAGTTCAATAACCCACGATCTCACTCGTTCTTTTTAGCCGTTTATTGTCCTTAAAAAATCTCAGGTTAGTTGGATAAATAAGACCAGTAACACACGTTTTCCTTTGCAACTAACTTTCCTATTTTCAAGGACTCATCAAAGAAACACACGAGATATTTTATAAAGATAAAAACGTTTTAAACCAAAAGGACATAATATAAGGTTTTTAAGAAATATTTTAACGGAAAAATAATCTTTAATATTTTATGAAAAGATTTTTATTCTAATCTATATACAATTATCTTAGGCCTTTATTTAAGAGACACCTTTATATAAAATAACGGATTAAAATTCTTTAATAAAATAAATCACAAACTTTAATATTATTTCCTTTTAYCCTTTGAGCAATTATTTCATATCTTAATGCCAAGCAGTACAAATAAATYTAGAAACCCTAAATYTATTGTACCACAATGTCGAGTCATATTTTCCAAGGAACTCAACCCTCCTTGATCTTGTCGAGTCATCTTTTCCAARGAACTCAACCTTCCTTGATCTTGAACTTCTTCCTTGAGTTCTTCCAAAGCTTCTAATAATCACAGGAACTCCTTCCTTCTCCTCAGGATGTCCTCGATCCATTAAGATTCCTTGAAGTTTGGATTCTTTAAAACACAACACTAAACACACATGTTAAAAAATAATTCATAGAGTTTGTTCTCTTGGTTTGAAGTGCCATTCATCAAAACTTAGGGTTCAACAATATTCCCCCTTTTTGATGAATGCCAAACCAAGCAAACTCTTTAGCTACTATAAATATTTCAACCATGTGTTCGTGCATAAGTTCTCAATTTAGTGCAGGACATATAAGAGAAACAAAACGAATGAAAAAGTTTCGAATTGAATTTTACCCTTATACATGCTATAATTAAATTGCAAGGAAAGAAACTTAAGTATGTGCTAAAACTTAATCATCAACCTGTAATTCCAAAGAGGTTTGCTCCTCTTCCCCTTTTTGGCATTCATCAAAAAGCAAAACATATGTACACATCTCATAGCATAGTACCAATAGAGATTATATTGGCCGTACCCTTTCAAGCAAAAATTTCCAAGCATGTAGAATAATATAATCAAAAGCATAAGTCTCATATGACTTTTTTGCTTACTTGTTGAGTGATGCAAAGTAGGTGGAGACCATTGTAGTGGCGCTTGTAAATTTCTCCGCCTTAAAGTAGGTACTGAGATGCGAGACGCCTCAGAGCTCTTTGTTGCTTTTTGGTTGCACTAGAAGGATATTCGCTAGTTTCTAGGTAGTCTTTGATGTCTTTGTACCATGGCTCTTCTGGATCGAGGTTGGGCACCTCATTTGTTTCGTCTAAAGTGCTGACGTATGCTGGTTCTTGTCTTCGCTCAATGACTAAGGGCATTTGGGTCACTGAACTCGAAATTCGCACCATGGATGCGAGCTTTGCTAATGCATCTGCAAATTGATTGTCTTTGCGTCGTAGGTAGGTCTATTCGACTTCGTCTATTTGAGATGTAATATTCTCAAGATAGGACTTATACGGAGCCAGGCTTTCACTTCGTACCTTCCATCGWCCTGAAATCTGATTTATGATGAGTGAGGAATCACCATATACCCGTAATCTCTTAACGTTAAGTGCAACGGCAGCTTGTAGACCTAGAATACATGCTTCGTACTCTAMAACATTGCTAGTGACATYGAAATCGAGTTTACGGAAATTGGGGTGTGCTCCTCTTGTGGTGAGATTAGAAGCACTCCAACTCCACATCTTTTTTTATTAGATGCACCATCGAAGTATAACGACCAACCATCTTCCTCAGTCATCATAAGTTCCTCATCGGGAAAGTCAAAGTCCTCTGGAAGGACTTCGTTTGGAGAGTTTGCTAAGAACTCGGAGACAATGCTACCTTTGATGGCTTTTTGAGGCACAAACTTAAGGTCAAATACGACGAGCATAACTATCCATCTAGACATGCGTCCGTTGACYGTTGGCTTTTCAAAGAGGTATTTCAGAGGAYCCCCTTTGCATACGATGTGTACGGTATGTGTGAGCAAGTAATGTCGAAGCTTTTGTGATGCCCACACTAAAGCCAAGGATAGTTTCTCTAGGGCAGAGTATCGTTCCTCGTATGGAAGGAGCTTCTTGCTGAGGTAGTAGATTGCACTTTCATTGCCGTCGATTTCTTGAGCGAGCATTGCTCCAACGGCGGGGTTTGTTGCTGTAAGATAGAGCCGTAATAGATGCCCAGGGCGAGCAGGATCTAACACAAGAGGATTGGTGAGATATTCCTTGATCCTGTCGAAAGCTTGTTGGCAACTATCATCCCATTTCTTTGGTGCACCTTTCTTCAGTTTCTTGAAGATGGGTTCACAAACCATTGTGAGCTTGGATATGAACCTGCTAATGTACTGGAGTTGACCCAAGAACCCTTGGATCTCCTTTTCATTTTGCGGTGGCCTAAGTAACATGATTTCTTTGATCTTCATTGGATCGATCTCGATGCCTCGAAAGTTGATGATGCAACCTAAGAGCTTGCCTGAAGTGACTCTGAATGCGCATTTTTTACGGATTAAGACGCATGTTGAACTGTCGGAGTCTCTGAAAGAACTTCCTTAGTGCAAGGGTATGTCCTTCGCGGTCTTTTGACTTGACGATCATGTCGTCGACATAGACCTCTACTTCTTTTTGTATCATGTCATGAAGCAGAGTAGTGGCAGATCGTTGGTATGTGGCGACTGTATTTTTGAGACGAATAGGCATCACGGTGTAGCAGTATAGCCCCCACAAAGTGGTGAAGGTTGTCTTTTCCATGTCTTCTTCGGCCATTTTGACTTGATTATACCCTGATTACCCATCCATGAA
>SNQN01009599.1:0-10428 GCA_008642245.1 Bassia scoparia
AATAATGCTCCTTGTTGGCTTACTTTTTCATCTTCATTCAATGGTATACTTGTTTGTTTACACTTTCACATTGAAATATTAATCTGTTAAATTAATAACATGATTTTAATATAAATTGATTAACGGTGATACCATATAATTTATCAATGTACATTTTACATCATATGTGATGTGTGCATAAAATATATTTTGAACTACTATTAGAAATTGAAGTCTATATRTTTTACCATTAAARAATATAGCACAATCACACTTGGTATAGAGTAGTGATGAATCATTCCTTTACTTTTTGTAGGTTGTCATTTAATTTAGTTAGTAAAATCTTTCCAGGGGTGGGGAACTAGTTATTATGTGTCTAACCATCACGTTTCGTTTAATTTTTTTATTTAGTGGCCAAGATGAATTATGAACTTCAACAACCGCAACTAGAGGGGTTGTTGGTTAGGAAGAGGCAAAGGTACAACGGTTTACGTGCTCCGACAAGAGATGGAGATGACACTGTCAAGGGAGAAACGAAGAAGGGAAGGTTAACAACAAATCAAGTGAAGTATTTGGATAAGCACTAATACAAGAATTTCATTATACAACCTATGGTCATACCAAAAGATGTTGGTTTAGGCATTTATTAATATAATTGAAAAAAACAAAAGAAATGTATTACCAAGACTTTTCCTTTTATATGCATAAAATGTTTTTCCTTTGGATATAAATAGAATACAAGGGAAGGTCCTATTTACATAGAAGAAAAGGAAAAATACTATTCTAAAACCCTACAATAGCATTTTAAATTTGATTATGTTATCCGAAAAACAGTTTCTTTACTCACAAAATTTAGAATCACAATTTGAAAAACTTGTCCCTAGTTTTTTTTTTTCAAAAAATATATAATTCAATGCAAAAATTTCACAATTTTTTAATTTTTGCATGTAAAAAATATGGTGGTTGCAACAAAATTTCATTATTATTGTTCAGAATTCTACGAATAATGTTCCTTGTTGGCTTCCTTTTTGAAATTGGTAATTAGGTCATAATCTTACGCTCTGATACCAACTGTTTGATATCATATTAATGGGTAATACTAACTAAAAACTTAAGCTAATTATTAAGGAACAAGAACAAGCTATATACTCTGTAACTCCCTTTCACACAAATGTTCCTTTAGCTGAAATGTAGACGCTTTATATTCATAGCCTCAAACTCAATTATATTCTTAGCAAAATATGATATTTTTATGTTAGAATTAACAAAAATAATACCACCTTTTAAGGGTCTTCCAAATTTAATCCCACCTCTCAATATTCTTAAGATCAGATAATCCATCCTTTCGGGTTATCTTCAAAAATGATCCTAGTGACCTACAACTCATTATTAAACCGATCACCTTTTCTCTATCTACACTATTATTTAAAAATTAAAAATAAAGTTGAATTAATTTTTTTAAAAAAATCTACTGTCAGCCCCTCTGCCCCATATTTAACCCCACCCAACTAGCCCCCTGCCCTGACGACGAAGCCTTAACACTGACCGGCCCCCCTCCTTTTCCCCTTACCCCCACCGCAACCACCCACCCTTAGTTTATCCAAAAACCCTTCATTGCCATGGTCACCCTACTACCATCGCCGACCTCTACCACCAAGAACATAATTGACACCACCATTTCCACCGAAACAACCTAAGCAACAAGCATCAACATTTGAAACCACCATCAGAAACTCAAATGAGCCACCCATCGCCACTTCTTTAACCACCATTTTTCTCTTTCTTTCTCCTTTTTTTCTTTTCCCTTTTTAATTGCTTTGATGTATGTTTTGAGGGAAATTTTTCTTGTGGTTTCACAAATCGTCATCGCTCTCTTTCTCTCATTAATCATCACCAATCCTCTTCTTCTCTCATCATTTGTAACATCGTTCACCATGTTTGGGTGTGTGGTTGTCGTTGTGTATAATTGTGTTCAGGGTGTGGGTCGGAGGTTGGATTGTGCATTAGTTGAGGGTGGTTGTGTTGGTAATTGGTGATTATGAGAGGCAGAGGAGGAGATCAAAATGTGACGTTGTGTTGGCGACTATGAGAGGTTGAGGAGATTAGAGCGTGAAGGGCTAAATTTTTTACTATGTTTCATTTAGATTCTAATTTTAGAAAACTTAACTTAATTTCATTTAGATTTTTATTAATTAATACAAAGTTAATAACAAAAAGACAAGTGTCAAATTAACCTAATCTAGGTAACTAATTGGTCATAGCAGGTTACGGTCCAAAATCAGAAGGTAATGGTAAAAGGTTGGATTATTTTCGAAATATTGAGAAGTGGGATTAATTTTGGAAGATCTTTGAAAGGTGGGATTATATTTGTTATTTTTTTTCTTCTTATTTTTAAAATACCCATTGAGCTAAGAAACGTAAACAAGATCACATATTACTATATATCTTTATATAGATTAGTAAAATATAGAAAAATATTATTGTTATTAATTTTAAGATTTTAATTTAGGCAAAGTAAATGATATAAAGCATCGTAGAGCAAGGAAATCACTTAAAACTTGGGCAACAAACTAAACTAAGCCAAGAAAAAACCTAAATGTTGCTTGAAAATTCCTAACTGGAGCATCTATTTATGAAACCATTCTCACAAATTTTTGTTAATTATGGTGATTCTCTTCTGATATTACAAACTAGTATTTTATTGCCTCGGTCGTGTCCCACGGTCATGAAGTTTTAAATATCCTCTTCTATGTAAGCGATTCTTAGTAGAAAAAAGATAGTGAAATTACGGTTGTGAAGTTATAATTAGTCGAGCAAATTTGTGAATTTATTACAATACAAAATTTGATACTTTTAATAAAGTTTTGAACATTAGATGTTATAAATGAGGTCAAATGATGCACGAATTTGTACTGTGAGACACAACTATAAAAGTCTTTATATTCCTTAATTAATTAGTTTTAACACTGATAGTTATAAATGAAAATGATGCTTTGCCAATAGAATAATATGTTTACAGGTATGATATATAAAACAACAAGAGAAAATAATGGGTGCATATTTTGAATGAATAAAAAATGTGTATTATTCAATAGAAAAGTGTTTGGCTCGAATCTTGAATTGTGAAAAAAACGTACACGAGAGAACTTATAATAATCATTATGAAATAAAAAAACAATGAAGTGATAGATCATTGGTTAAGCTATAAGTTTTCTTATTACATAGATATATATATTTTTTTGACGGGGAAGAATAATAATATCATTCAATAATAGCCATATGACATCTACAATAATAAAGATCTGTAAACCACTAATTTAGAGAAAATACCTTAACTGTTACAATAAAAAACATAACTAATTTGCAACTTTGGCACAACTCATATTCCACCGTTTCAAGCTTGATGCTAGTAATGATTTTCGATGTCGATGCATCTTTCAAAATCGAGACCTCCGCAATTCGCGATGATGTTTTAATCGAAAAGTTGATGGCAAACCCTAAACCATAAGAATCCAAATCGTCTTCCGAATTATTATAAGAACTATAACAATAAAATTCTCAACCATTGATGAGAATAAAAATCCCAAAAATTTGGAAAAAACCCAAAAAATTGGAACAAAACTCTCAACAATGAACAGTCAAAACAAAACAAAAACAAAAGGAATTAAAGAAATAGGGTCGGAAATAGTCTGATTTTCGGAGAAATTAGACTATTATCGGACTAAACGGATTAGAAAACTAGAACCCTAGAAGAGAGGGGAGAGAAGAGAGAAAAGGAGAGGAGGCCAAGAATTGTTGAGTTTCAAAATACATAGGGATATATATAGGGTAAGGATCCCATGAGAATTCACTTAATATGAGATTCGAGAGAGCACTGAACATGAAATATACTTATATATTTATATATATTTCTAGTGCCCATGCCACATGACATTTTTTCATTAAAAGGCACTTTTTTAATACGTAAAAGATTTGCATAGATGTTTGTCATATTTTATTTCTACACATGTTTGTTGTAACTTCTCACACATAAGACTTTGTGTTTTTACATTTAATTTTTATTTATTTATTTTTGTAAGAGTTTGTGAGTTTCCTTAATTTGTACTAGTTTTTATGTGCAAGCAATGCGTGCTTGTATATATGAAAATTGTACCTCGTATTTCATCAAAAATGATTATATGGTATATAACATAATAAAATTTATAGCTAATTAGCAATATAATTTATCTAAATTTGTAATTATTTTGTAAATAATTATGTCTTCAAAATTGAAATTCAAAATAAAACCATTAATGTTTTAATACAATTTGAAATAATGTTCATTGTTTAATGTTTTTCCTAATTAACTCACATAATAAATGCAATTTTCATATTTAATCACATAATCAGTAAAGGGACAATTTACGCACATTAATTCATAATTTTTAAATTTTATTAAGGGTATAAAAGTCTTTTAAGAGAGGGGACATCATCTTCCTCCCCCCTTCCCTTATATAATAGAGATTAGTTATTTTTTTCAATAAGGTACTTGCTAAGGCTTGTTTAAAAGTGTTTTTTTAATTTGTTTCCGATTTTATTTCAATTTTTTTTTAAAAAAATAAACAAAAATAGGAAACAGAAAAGGTACTTTTGATTTTTCCATTGTTAGTTATTAAAATTATAAGGATTCCAATATGTTTAAGTAATTTTTGATCTTTTTTATGATATATTTCACATGACCTTTAAGTACCAAAAAAACAAAAACCAAAAAATCACCGTGATGCCGAATGAGCTCTATATTGCCTTTCATAGATTAAGAAAGTGTAGAGATATTTATTGGTATTTGTAGGCGTGTGCCCTATTCGGGGCCTACGTCCTACGTCGATTTCGTTTGTGAGCTTGAGCCACGGATCCCGCACGTGAGTGCGTTGGGGTAGTGTTGTCGAGTGGAGAATCGCCACCGTGACTATATAGGTTAATCACGGACGCCCGAAACATTGGTGCCAATTTAATGGCCCCACTGTCTGATCCATTAACCAAGTCGTGGGTTCGGGGATATGGTACGAAAAGAAACTTTGACCTAATCCACCCGCATGTAGCGGCCTCTACTCTGTCTCATTGTAATTTAAATTGATCAAATTCATTCAATACACAACAACTTAGCAATTTTATCCTTAGAAAGCGCTCTAACCTTAGAAATCTATTAAAAGGTGAGTTTCTATTATGCAAAAACCACTACCTAGCCTAATTATTGTGATCACTTTGAATTAATCAAATTAATAAGGTTCTTAAATTCAATTTGTCCATGTTTAATTTGAATTTAATGTGATTCAACAATTTCAGGTCTTGTTTAAGCAATAAAAAAGTGATTTCATGCATAAACAATATCAACATACATATAGGATGATGGTTAGTCTGCAATAATAGAAAACTCAAATATTCAAATCAAACTTACCTTGCTTCAATATCAATCAAAAGAGAAAACAAAGGTTAGTCAATAAAAAACTTTGCTTCGACTTATCACAACAAAAGACATTATTAGCATTGACAATTACGATTAAAGCAATTTTGATGAAGGAAAAACGATTGAAAACTAATGAATTTACATGATTGAAATTCAAAAAGCGAAATTATAATTCATATGATTGAAGTTCAAAAGCGAAATTATAATGTTAATAAAAAACAATAATAAAGAGTAAAGAGAGAATAGAATTGAATAGTCCTAGACTTTCTACCTTGATTCGCAAAGAAACGACTCCGATAGTAGCGACATATTTGGGAACCTTAAATTTGATGAGTGATTTGTTACAGAGAATATCGAGAGTTTTGAATAGCCTTAAACACAAGAGAATTTGTTGATTTCAAGCTGATTTTCATTGAGCACCGAGAGCATATATTTATAGGCGTATGGGAAAAGACAGGTCAAAAAAGAGGATATATGAATACGGATATAACCGTATATACGATCCAAAGAACCATATATACGGTAGTGACAACTGTATATACGGACCAGGGGACTGTATATACGGTAGGGCCAACTGTATATATGGTAGTGACATCCGTATATACGGTTGGGCTGACGCGGCCTCCACGTGGATGGCCACGTTACTGATCCATGCTTAATTGTTGTGTTTATCTATCCTTTCGTTTGGGAATTAATATCCTTGTTTTTGCATCTAATCTACTATCCAATTAACCTTTATCCACTTGTCGATAAACATGATTAATCTTCTAGAATATTTTGAATAATTCCCGAATTTTCTGAATTTATCTACGAATTTCTAAATTTGTTTATTTTTGAAAAATCATTTCGCAAACTTGTCAAAATCATACAAAAATCAGGAAAATTATTTAAAAATATTGGCTAAATCAAAAAAATGAGAGGAATATGATGAAAATAAAACTCTTAGAAAATACTTTTAGAAATAGTTCTAAAAAAACCATTTTACTAAGAAAAATGCCCTAAAAAAAGAAAATAATTAAAATAAATATTTTCTGCCTATTATTGAGCTCTCAGCATATGTTTTCTTCAACTTTACCTCAACTTGTGCATAAGGATGTGGTTTAATGAATATGGTTTGTGGATTTTGTCGCGACTTCTGAAGTCAAATCTATTTTGATAAATCGTACTTTTCCTCATCGACTATTCAATTTAAGGAGACATTTTTAGGTGTCTACAGAAGCCCCCACTTTGACTAAGTCTGGAGATAAGTTTATTCTCGTAAGACAAAAGTCAAAGTATTTGATTCAGGACGGAGGATAGCTCAAGACGTTCTGCGATCTCGAGTTATCCTTTTTCGCTAGTTTTTGCAAAACAATAGTTAGTTTTACCTATTACCGTGCCCCATGCGGCTGTATACCCTCGGAAGCGCCTGGATCCTTGGGTGATCTTTCTCTTTACGGGTAACCTTGGCTTTTCAAGAGAAGAGATGTTTTTAATGATGTATGAATATCCTTCGGTTAGTAGAAACCTCCGGATGTCTCCCTTCGCCGAATAGAAGCCTAAGGGCACCAATGTAGTGCGTGAATCTCCTTCGGTTAGTAGAAACCTCCGTATGTCTCCCTTCGGCTAATAGAAGCCTAAGGGCGCCAATGTGTGCAAATATCCTTTAGTTAGTAGAAACTTTCGGATGTCTCCCTTTGGCTAGTAGAAGCCTAGGGGCGCTAATGATGTGCAAATATCCTTGAGTTAGTAGAAACTTTCGGATGTCTCCCTTCGGCTAGTAGAAGCCTAAGGGCGCCAATGTAGTGTGTGAATATCCTTTAGTTAGTAGAAATTTCCAGATGTCACCCTTCGGCTAGTAGAAGCCTAGGGCGTCATTGATGTGTAAATATCCTTCAGTTAGTAGAAACCTCTGGATATCTCCCTTCGCCTATTAGAGACCTAGAGGAAAAGAAGCGGTTGTGTGTTGTTCTTGATGTCACATAGACGAAGGTAGGATTGATGTGTTTGTTTGAGAATCTAATAATGACTTTTCGATGCTTCAATGATCATGTAACATTCTTTGTGAGCCACTTTTCACCTCATAACGACCCTGAAATTGTGTCTCAACGGTCATATATACGATGTATGAAATCGGGTCAAAATGGGTTATGAACACCCTTAACTCAGGGATTGAACTTGTTTGCAGGATGTCAGATTCCTCAGATGATACAATTGGAGTTGATTCCATTTTCCTGATTCCAGGCAAGTGGACTGCCTGGTCCGATACGAGAGTTGCTGGACGCGGCTCCAGAGTTTGAGTAGCATGCTACTCGTTCTTTGCATCCTAATTTCACAAGAGTAAGACTCCTTTGTTTTGTCTTTTGTTTCGCCTTCTTCTTCATTCTTTTTTTGCTAACATGACATTTGTGATGTCATAGTTCAACTGGGCTGGCTCGGAGTGCTTACTTAGACTTGTGGATTCTTTGAAGTGGAATCTGAGTACTCAGCGAGCTCGTCAGGTAAATCATTTTTGCCTGACTAAGCTTTAGATTCGTATCTACTTGCGCTCTTATCTTGAGTTTTGAATTCTTACAGAGTCAGCCATTTGTGCCTCAGACTCCTTTATTCATGTACCAACCTCAGTTTGTGCCTCCATACATGCCTCAATATATGTCTCAGCCCCCGTTGCAGCCTCAAACTTAGCCTCAATTGCAATATCAGCCTTAGTTCTAGTTTGAGCCGTTTCTTGGTTATTATCCATTCGTTTCTCACCCCAGACCTTCTACTAGGGGTGCGATGAGTCAGGCGCTTCAGGTTCTGGTGTATTAACCTTGGATGTCGCCTGTTCCGCCTCTAGATAGCTATCCTTACATGTTTCCGCGGACTGTTGACGGTGCCCGTACTTGTGTTGAGGATCAGGGGACCGAAGATCTTTAGGACTATCTTTTTTAGCCTTATATTTACGTCAATACTATGGGTTTGTGTGTGTTTGCATGTGTATGATGTATGTATGTATGTATGACTTTGTGACTTTATGACTTTTATGACTCAATGACTTTTATGACCTCAATGACTTTTATGACTCAATGACTTTTTTGACTCTATGACTATCAACTCTCCCCCCTAAAAAAGAAGGATTTTTTTTTGTTTTGTGAGTCAAATAAAGCTTCGTGGTATTACAATCATTTGTCACTTGGAGACTCGCTTGTCGATGTGGTAGTCTGAGGAAGAGTTGAGGAGAGAGCTAGTGGGATGCGAGATGCTTTGATGCGACGCTTCGAGAATAATGCACAGAGACTGTTGCAATGTAATAGTCTATGGAAGAGTTGAGGAGAGTCCCTTAAGGTGTATGAAAGAATGGGCTAAAGGTTCGAGAAAAGGCTAGAATTTGTGACTAGAGGTGAGTGAATGGGGACTTGATGTGGTTGGCTACATGATGTTGGTTCAAGCTCGAGTCTATGTCGAGTGCTATGCTAGGAATTTGTACTACCATCATTAAGGGAATCAAACTAACTAGATGAGTGGACTTTAGAATGTTATTAGGTATTGAGTCGGACCTCGAGTAGAGGCTTCCTACGTATCCTTTTGGAATCAGACCATCGTAGTTCTTGTTGATTGTTGTTTGGACAATGCCTCGTGTGAGAGGGCTTTTGTGGGTGTAATGTGAGGTTATGGTTAAGGGTTAAGAAAGAAAGGGAAAAAGCTAAAAGTTCCCAATGTAGCCCCCAGGGTGCACAGTGTGCTTTTTGATTTTCGCATTTGAACTTGGATTTTTGAATTGAACTTGAATTTGTACTTTGAATTTTGATCTTGATTTTTTTTTCTTTTAATTTTTTGCGCTTGCTTGTTTTTTTTTTGCACATATTTTTTTCCTACTCACCATTTGAATTCCCAAGGGTTATGTAGATGTGAGTGACGAAAGAAAGATAGGCTTAGTGAAAGCGTTTATGGCTCAAAGGGTTGCAAGGGATCGAATGAATATAGGAAATGGGAAGGGGATGATTTTTTGTGGAGCTTGAGAAAGATGGCTTCTCTTGGCAATGTCCATTAGTTAATTTGATTCTGAAATCCAATCTTCCAGTTTGTTTGGTTCCATTAAGTTAGTAGTACAAACTATATGGAGGTTAGAAAAAGAATGAAGAAAATGAAATTTTTATTGAATTCAGTATACGAAAGCTAAATATAGAAATAAATCCTAATCCTAATGATATAGACTCAAAAAATAAAAAGATATGACAAACGGTCTAGGTGGAGGGACACTCCAACTKAWTCCTAAAGTTGGAATTCAAWCCGACTCTTTTCTACCATTCMAATTRGTCGAACATTTCACCCTATCCAGTAATGAATTGAAATTTACGACTGTCGGGTTTGGTAATCTCCAAGGTTTTGCGCCATCCTCGATCAATGTTGTCAATAGGAGCAATCAGCTTAACTAGATTGAAAGACTCATAACTCATTACCTCCTGAATATTTGCTTCCTCTACCTCTTTGTCCATGCCGAAAGGTAAGCCCATGCCCATAGAATTAATGACAAGTGGTATCGTTTTGACAGAATCGTTGACTCTATCTTCAATGAAACCACAATCTTGAAAATTTTCAAGTCTTGGATATTCTTCGCCATTAGGAGTCCGAAGTGGTTCAAGAAAATCATAACTCGGAACATTCTCTCCATCTCGTAAAAAGTATCCGTTGGGAGTGAGCTCACAAGGAGGAATCGAGAGCTCATTGTTTGGCTCATTCTTATTCATAGAGGCGTACTTCGATGATTGCTCTTTCATTTCCTCCTTAGTAGGCAAATAACCTAGTCTAAACTTGTCATTCTTTTGTGGCAAATCAAAAAGAAAAGGACGATGCTCCTTGTTAGATCCTAAGGCCATTCCTGGAAAGTAGCCTTGCTTCTTGAGTATGGTATGGATAGTGAGATTAGCATCGCAAGGAGTTTCTTCGATTATGAAAGTGGAAAATCCCCAAAGTTCCTCATCTTCATCGTCATGTTGGACTTGTAAGGTAGACTTACCTATTGCTTGAATCTTCATGGGAGAAGC
>SNQN01009599.1:10453-24777 GCA_008642245.1 Bassia scoparia
GTCATACTATGTGCATTGGAGAGTAATTGACTTTTATGTAGGTGAGGCATGACCTATGGGCCAAGGAGTCGAGTAGTTAATTGAAAGAGGTTCTATTCAGGCATGGAATTTTGGTGTTTCTTACTGGGCCAGTTTAGCATGTTGGCAACGAGCTAGTTGCGCTTTGATTTATAGTGGGATCATTGGTATTGACTTGATTCATCATTGAATTCCGTCTTTGAGCGTTCTACTCTCGCTCTCGCTCGCGCTCTTATACCATGTATCAGGATATTGGAAATTGGTAGGAAAATTGATGGCAGCCGGCTGGTATGAATAGTTCGCGGAAACGTCTATTAGTGAGGATACGAGGTGGCATACTATCTGAAATACTAAGAATTAAAGCAAAGAGATGTTTGAAAGAAGAGTTCTCGAATTAAGCCAAATTATAAATGTAAGGTAGGAAGAAAACAGATAGTAATATTAATATATTAGGAAGATAAAATAATTTAAGATAGGAAAGATTGAAAAATGAATTGATGAAGGATAGAATTGTATTAATTATGAAATTGAAGGTGGATTAGTGAGCTTGCAGCAAATCGCGATTTGTGCGAAGGGAAATAGAACAGAAGGGAGCTAACCGCATTAGGATAGCAAGAATCGCTACAATTCAGTATACGAGCTGTCGATATTATATAAAAAAGGAGATATGGGGATGATTGGCAAGTTAATGATGGACGTGTACAAGTGAGGGAAGACGAGCAAGGAAATTCGGATTAGAGTAGCGTTTCTTGTGAGTGGATTGATGAGAACGAATGACAGGAGATAGAGGTTGGGAAAAAGGGAGTAAAGCCGACCGGAAAGATTGACGAATGAATATGCATCACGCGGCAGCAGCGCTCTCTCTCGACAGATAAACAACAATGAAAGTGGAGGGTGCGAAAGTAAGCCACGATTGAGATTGTGTGTGACAGGGAGAAAAAGGTATTTTTTGTTACTTGAAAACCGATTAAGTATTTTTGATAGAAACGACAATTGGTGTTGGGTGCAGAAAATGAGATCTAGCAGTACTTTTCTATTTGTTTAATGTCGTGGCTAATACTTTCTTAATATAGTGCTAAAAAAGAGAAGCGGGGAACCCTAGACGGTCAGATTGTAGTGAGATATATCTTGTGGTCAGTGCTTACATGGGTGAGGCGCTCTAACGAAGAATGTGTTAGATCATAAAAAAAAGTTGATAAAATACACGAAATGGAGATCCTAAGAGAATAGAAATATTAGAAGCAGAGGGATGACTTCATATGACATATGCGACTATAAATGGCACACCCAGGCAAACCACAAAACAGCATGTCAATTAGGAAAGGGCGCAACAAAAATCGAGAATAGTGATGGATAAGACGTGTGGTTAGACTTACCTATAACAATCGGGAGACATGATTGGAGTTGTGGGAAGGGAAGTGATTGAAGGCCGCATGGTAGGGGCGGTGTCTTGTGGAATCTCCTCCTTCACATTTGGTAAAAAGTTATGGAGGAAGAAATCCTCTCCCTATCAAGCTCTATGGTAGAGTAATTTATTGTAATATACTATAATGTAGTCGCTATCGATAAGTTAGTGGAGATTCCTGGACGCGAATCGCAACAAATGAAATGATGTTACTTAGTTATAATTTGAAGAGAGAACGAGCTCATCTACTAATTTTTTGGACGAGTACTCCTTCAGTTACACGTTAGTAAGAATACAATATATACGAATACGGCTATACCAAATTCGATTCCATGGCGTCGAATCCTAGGGGTTGATGTTGGTAAGAGGGTCAAGTGCTTATAAGGGAATGTATGTGACAAGAGTGAGGAGTGTCCAGCACAAACTCAAGTGAAAAGGAGTTAGGTACACATCTCTTTCGCTTCTAAGTAATCTCACAAGTTCGTAGAGCTTCAGCGCGCAATCATACGAGTTACGAGATGTGAAAAGATGTTTCGTTCCTTGCGAGGTACCATTCACTTAAAACCCTAAATAGACGGACAAGTCTAGAACGAGAGAGAGCAATCGCAATCCATAAACCAATTAGTACTGATATGGAAGTTGTCAATGGAATTAGTGTCTCTAAAAGGATGTTGAAAGGAGCATTACAATAGCTAGACATAGTAAAGAGTAGTGACGTTTAAAACAAGTGATAATTCCGGGTTGCTGAAGGTGAGCTATAATACACTAGACCGTGCCAGATTTCCAAGCAAGGAGATCAACACAAAGGAGCAACATACAACTTTAAATCAGAAATTATGTTTTCTTTATTTGGCAAGAATCATCTCACACAAAGATTAGGTTACTTGGCGAAGATCTCGCAAGTAATATAAAAGGGCCTGTCTGAGAAGGGAGAAATGAAACCAGTCAGACGAAGGCATGTCGAAACAATGATGGTCGCGCCACTATAACCCTAGGCACTTCTAAAAACGATCGGATACATGATTAGTTGATAGCAGTTTTCTCCGAGTGAGTTCGAATACTATACAAGCTGTACAGCGTTACATAGCATAACAGAACGATCACCAAAGTAGAGGAGGCATGAAAGGTAGGATGGCGTTCCCAAGAGCCTTGGATATCATTGGTTCTGGACTGCGCGTAGGAATATGCTTTTACCTCACTAATGAGAGCTATGCACTCATCAGACTAGCGCGGATTGCTTAGGCTGGAAAAGTAGTGACGAGATGGGATTCATATCCATAAAAGCTTAAGGTGAAGTGAGTACTTCCTGCGTACCTGGAGGAAATACGGTGAAACAAGATGACTCCACGGAACACATGGAGTGTAGCGGAAGAAGGATTTGCAAGGTGGATGAAATAAGGGGTAAGGAAGGAGTAGTAGTATGTCACAGCTTACCGTCGCTATTGCACTCTTAGAAATAGGCGAACAGATGAACTGCAAACAACTTGGAACGCTCGGAGAGCAATTATGAGGTCTAATCATGACCAATCACAAAGAATGGTAGATCATGAGTTATGAGCATATGACTGCGAAGCGGTTAAGGGGAGAGTAATCTGATTAGGAAAAAGGCTCGTATCTAGAAAGAACATGCGGGCAACAAATTTGCAGTTTATAATAATGATCTAATTGAGTGGGACTGGGAGATGTTAGGGAACCTCAGGTTTAGAGTTTAGAGCTGGGAATATCCGTAATTTGAAGACACATAGTCCTGATGACCATAGTCTTCGTGGAGTTAATGTATGTGTTATGCTTGACTAAATGCAATTCATTCGATAACAGTATATTTGCAGGAAATAGTAAGGGTCCAGCAGACGAGGATGAGAATGATGAACAAGCGTTGAGCTGTCGCGCTGATACGTTATGACTATACACATTCATTGCATTAGGTAGCGTACGGCTAAAACACATGGAGAGTTGTGTTCGAAAGTGCTCTGGCCCTTCATGTGTTGCCGAGAAGAAGCGGGTAGGAGAGAATATCATTGGGTACTCAACTAGGATGGGGAGGAGTTCGAGCCTGTCAGGGTGAGTGTGGAAATCCATAGAAAGATCTATGATCTGTCACAACACGTCATATGATATACAGTAGTTAGGGATGAGGAAAAACCGTGAATTGAGTCGAGATTGTGGTGTGAAAATGTAGATCCAGTACGAATGATGATATAAGTATAGAGTTGATATTCTGCACACTCGGTCTAATTAAAGGTGATGGAAAGAGGGGTAGAGGAACATAAGTGGGTCGACTAGCGCGCATATCTCCTCGGCCGACATACTATGGATTAATGTGTGGCACTTCGGATTTATTATAAGAGTAGAGAGACGAATATGTCAGACGGGGAATGAATGGTACGAATGACGGTTGTGGAAGAGCTACCTCTGTAGTGCCTGTGAATCTTTGTAACGGTGGACAAAGCGGACTATCATTTTAAAACAAAGGAGAGTTGCACATTGTGTATTATGCAGAAGGGCAAGCGATCAAAAAGGGAACGAAAACAAACAGTGAGAGGGAGGGAACACGAGGGTCACTAGTCTCGCGGTAGGAAGACAGTAAAAGTCGAACGTGCAGACCAGCGCTCTCCGCGGTGCGAGAGGAGGACAGGGGGTATGAGGCACGCAATGGCGGACAGGGTGGGAAGACGACATGAGAATGTAGTAGAAGTTGGATGTCACAGGAGTACGATAAGGAGACCGATTTAGAACTGTCGAGTATCGAGGTGGACGCAACAAGACAAGCAAGAGTGTGGTTCGGTATATTCGCTATCGTGGTAAAATCTGTTTCAAGAAGCGAAAATTTGATGGAGGGTCACCACGGTGCTCGCGAAGAAACACATGGGAATAGAGACCATGCAATCAGAGAGTTACTGAACTATTTATGGATGAAGTCGGATCAGAATAAAAAGGGAAGAAGGCACAATTTGCACACAAATAGTCGAGATCCAGAGGAATGAAAAGGAAATAGGAGGAGAGGCTAATGGCAGAAGTGGTGGTAAAATCAGAAGGGGATTAAGGCCTGAAGAGGAACCGCACCCTCTCTCTCCGCCGCCCAGAGAAGATCAGGACGTACGTGGGGAAGGGTAACAGGACAAGGCCTAGCGACAGTCTCTACTCAGGGTCGGAGGTATGACGCTATAATTTGTCCAGGTAAGTTGGAGGAGACTATGGAAGGAGGGGTTAGGACGGTCTATGTGACACGGTATTAAGAAGGGATGGACCTGCAGTGACTCGAGACAAGCGGATAGAGATCCAGGTCGCAGAGCGTTGGCGCAAAAGGCATCAGGGTACCGTGGGATAGGCGGAGGATAGATGTGGAACGAAGGAGGTAATAAAAGGAAAGATTGTGAATGTCACGGAATAAGATTGGTAAGATACGCCTTAGAGGGACGTAGGGTATTTCTGAGAAACGTTGCAGCGAAAAGCTGCTGTCCCGGTCCAGGTGAGTTGGAGTCCGGCATGGATCCGAATCCGAAAAGAAAAGATCACAGTAGTGACGGCTGGATATATTTAAACACACTCAGACGATTGTTTTCACTTGGACCGAACATACACAATATCTTCTGCTCGCGTATGTTTTGAGACGGAATGGTCCGGGATCGATCTGGATGTGCCACGCCCTTCTCACAGTACTCAGAGACCATAGAATTACGTAAGGTGTGAAGTTTGTCCGTGGTTGAACCTATTTGGACGAGAGGAGATAGAGAGAACAGGAAGCAGTGAGTACATGGTGGCCCCAGATCACGTCTCTTCTCGTGATATGGATCTCACACAGCGAGGGATGAAATAGGAAGAGGTTCACCGAGCAAGGCGAACCGGCACCCGCAATCTTCCATCTCATCGGGAAATTGACTACGCCGGCGGCAATCCAGACTGAGGATCAAGGTGTGTTTCATTTTAGTTCCAATTGGCACACAGAGCGATGGATGGCCGTTTTGAAGTGGTAATAAGTTTGTACAGGAGTATTTATACTAGCTCAAGAACGGGTAGATGTATATTAATTATCTCACAGAGCACTAAACATATAATGGATATACTAAATGGGCTAGTCTCTCTATACAAGCAACCTACAAGACTTCAGGAGATGGGGATGCATCGGGCTATGAACGTGAGTCATTATCGCCACCCCATATGTCAGACTTTTGAGCGGGACTAGGGAGGGAATAAATGCCGGAATTGGAGCCAGGTAACGATCAAGCTGGCTCATATCCCGTTTGGTAGAAGCTGAAGCGTTTAGTTGGCGGCATAACAGGGAATGAAGATTAGACAGGGAGGGCAGGGAACCAGACCCTTTGTGGCTTGAAGATCCTAGCTTGAGAACATCGAGAGAAAGCGACAACTAATATCATATATTCTATATCTACTTTGAGGCATGTCTATTGTTGAGTAAGGTCATCTCATTGCCCAGAGATTTATCGGCAATGGATAAAGATGCATTGGCGCTCACGCAATAAGAAAGTCGTCATTGTAGAACTTATCCAAAAAGTGCATCTAACGCAAATCTCCTAACTAGCAAGCGATATATGATTCTTGTATTTGGATATGCTGATTAGTCGTCTAGAGGCCTAATTATAAATGGGTTCGTGACTTCGGTCGCTGTGAACCTAATACCTATATATGCACAGCTGAGAGGTAACTCACTTGCGGAATATACAGCTTGGCAATGTGAAAATGCTTTATTTATCACTGGAGTGTGTTACCAGCACTTCGCCCAATGCGGCTGTTTAGAACTGCAGTATATGAGATATGGTGTATATAGTAACTAGAAGTTATATCGTTAACAGACATATAAAGATGTCAGAAGAAGGACACATACTCATAAAGGTAGTTTCACACTGCATTTTCGTATTTATTTAGACAAGGTAAGACAACGCATTTATTAGGACCTGGGTGGTGAGTGGTGACGATTTATTGATAGATATGTGTTCACCTTGTTGACTTCAAATTGTGACTTAGGATAGTTACTTGGAATGGTATATGTGAAAATTAGAGTGGGCTTGAATGAGGAAGATCATTGCGGATAACCTGTAGAGAGTATTGAGTTGAGACGGTTCATTGGTAACCTAATTCTCATATGGCGCCCTCATGGTGTTGTGTTCTTTCATAGTTCTATTGATAGGCGCAATTATCTTACACTTGTAACTATAGAGATAGTGAGAATTCCATATAATCATAGTACCTTTATATATAGGTTGATTAAGTGAACATAGCCGTTTCCGGACTCTTCCGTCTGCCCCCCTCTGGAGATTCATCAAGCATATGCTGGTAGTCTGCGCACTTTGTACGAAGTTGCCAATGTGTGGTTGGTGAGGCAATTGAGCTCCCGGTGGATATTAGACTTATCAAAATCGATACCATTGATTGTTCTGCGGTACATGATTGAGTTCGAAATAATAATCAACTGTTGAGATTTGCTGGATGAAGAGTAATTATGTATAGAATTTATACTACTTAGATACCGAGATTAAGCGTGTTGAGTCTATCGACGAATATTCATAGTTTATGATGGGTACTTTGCATAATATGCCATAGAAATACTCAATGGCCATTGTAATGCAAAGGATGTGATAGTTCGACAAATCTTTTTTTACCTTATTACTGGTTTTATGGTTTTTTCCTTTCTTTTTGCCACAGGCGGACCGTCAGAGATAGGAATGGGCAACACGCAATAGAGGTTTATATGGTAGTTTCTTAATTTATCACTCATTGTTTATACCATTGTCAAGCGGGGGCAAATGAAGAAAGATTAGAGAGATATTAAATGATTGAAAAAACATGGCAGTAGTGTTTGATCACCAAGAGTCTTATACGATACGAGAGGGTAGGCCTAGAAATATGGGATGAAGATGAATGACAATGTTAATGGCGTAGCGTCAGGCAAGGTCAAGTAAAATATAATAACGAAAATGATTAGTGACAAGGTTGAACAGGTCACTTTGACTTATTGGACATCTTCTGATACATATGTTAAATTACTCTACTTCAAGTTAGCTCTATGCTTAAGAGAGTAAAATAGCAAAAACAAATGGTATGAGATTGTTAAGTCAAAGACGTACTGTAAGTAGGAGTATGGTGTGCAAACCTATGGGCCCGCATGCACTCTAGAGATGTAGATGGCCAAAGTTTCATCTTGATTGTGACACGCAATCAGAGGAGAGGACGTGACAGGAGCACAAGGAATCGGCGGGATATGACTTATAAATAGAGTCACGTGTTGTTAAAAGTAATCAAGGATGAAAACAAGTGTTTGCTTCAACGCATCGAATTGTCCGCGTTAGGAAGGACACACAATAGTGAAAGAGACTGGCAGTGGGATGAAGGAGGTTGGCGTGCTATGTCGAAAACAGCTGGCAACCGAATAAAGTGTATGTAGCAAATTCGCTAAGATTCCGAGCAGGATAATAATACGAGGCTTCAAGTCTTTCCAATATTAGAATGATGTGTTGAATTTGAACACACAGGAGACGGACAGTGAAAGTAGCGATTTGTGTATATGGGCCTGTGACACCAGGTGTGCGGAAGACAAATGGGATCATGCATAGATTAATCATTTATTGGTGGGCTATGAGCTGAGCAGAGTCTTATGGTAAAGTGTGTTTGAGAAGTCACCAGGAGCGAGTAGACCAAATTCTAGTGTATCGGAAAGTGTTGCGCTCCAGAATGATACTTGAAGCTTGTCGAGGGAGAAGGATGTGTTGGTACGAACTTGAGCAATCTAGTAGTCGCATATTTCAAGTAGGCCCTGTGTTCACCATTCAAACAAGTTGGTGGGGCTTAAGCGGATGTGGTGAGGAACAGGCCTCATATATAGAGAAACACAGTAATGGCATGAAGAGGTGATGAAAGACGTCTCCCCGAAAACAAGATCAAAGTATAATAGGATTGCGTCCGTATACAGATCTCAAGGAGTCAGCATAACATAGGATACCAACCAGTTGCCCAATATCTGTCCTTAGGTGCGAAATACGTCAGTTACAGAGGGTTTTAGAGAGATGAAAAAAAGGCAGGGGGGGAGGACACTCAACGAATTTCTGTTTAGACCAGAGCGGGTTGCCCGGGGCTAAGCATAGTATTATTGCTGGAATAAACTCATTGCCTCAACGTTACAAAGGGAATTAATTCATTGTCGTACCCCACTATTATCTGCTGAGGGAATTGTAGCTGCATTGATCGTGAATACTCAGCAATTTACAGTATCTATGTTTAGCACTGTAATGATGATTACAATGCGTATATACCATCTCACGCATCATAACAACTTATTGGATCGATGGTTTGTATGGCATGATAAATAAGAACCAAAATAATAAAAATAGTTTAATATTAAGATTGGTTGATCATATTTAATGCTCAGACCGAATGAATAGACTTCGTTTACGTAATGAGTAATAAAAGAGGAGAACGTGAAGTCTAGTTAATAGAAGAAACATTGCGATTTGAGAAACTATGAATAGGCTGTAGTCACAACAGAAAGTTGCTTAACAGATCTTAGACAACATTACGTTTGTGCTTGCACGATGAGCCGAAGTCTCAATCTTAGGAGTCATGACATGGATTCTACAAACATAAGATCACTAAAAGGAGAGATAAAAGTGGAAAAAATTACGAATGCATTAGGTGTTCGCAAAAGCATCAGATGAACACGGCTCAGTGTTAAAATAAAAAACTCAAGGTCAGTATGTGATTGACTGCCTCCGAGATATTGTCAGTTTCTTTGCAAATCGGAGCAGATACGGAAGTAGCCGCCAGGACAATTTGAGATTGATATTTGAGGTGTCGTCATTTGTCTGCGTCTAAAAAGAGATTCCTTGTATTTATGGCTAGAATACGACTTTCGGGATTGATGTTCAAGTAATTTTTATTAGGATATCCCAAACGCGACCCGTACAAGTAACGTGGTAGAAATAGATAAAAGTGGCATGGTATAATGGCTGTACTCGAATAGATAAGAATAAGTGAATTAGAAAAGATAATATTAGCGATATCCAAAGAAATATACAGTAATTCAATCAAGGAATACAAGTATGTTGCGGGGAATGGTAATCAAACACATAATGAAGAGAAGAGTGGACATCGCGAAGTATATATTATCATGGGCAGAGTTAGAGGAGATTAAAGCATTGACCGTTGTTGTGGGTGTGGAGATACCGATAGAATCATACAGAACAGTTGTAGTTGAAGATGAGTACAGCTGGCGTGGACACTAGGCGCACGGCATGAGTCGCAATGGCAAGAAAGAAACAGCATGCATATAAAGAGGTAAATGCTTAATGTTTATTAGTCTAGTACGAACTTCTGGTGTCGAAGAGAATTAATGGATACAGTATAGTATTATATGAACCTCTGACTGTGCAATTTCAAATTCTAAGACTTTAGCGCTCCATTGTGGGGGATCATACATTATGGTCAATTAATTTCTGATAGTTATTAGGGGAATATCACCCCCGAGATTTTCATATTGGGATTATATTCAATTTTGAATTTAATATTGGATTTTCCCAGAAGTATGTCCTTTCGGTACAAGTATTTGTTGAGACACGAGTCACATCATAAAGAACAATCATGAAAATTATTTGGATATATAGGCCACCTTGAAATCGCCTGCGAATTGAATAAAAAATCTTGGATACAAATTAGAAAAGGATCTCTGAAGAAATACACTGTTGGACGTAGTGTACCTAATTACTTTGGGTGCTTGGTATAGAAAGAACAATTCCATAAAACAAAGTGGTGAATATTATAAGCTACTTTAGTTTGAACCATGATATGAAGTGTGAGATATGCTGCATGTAACACGTTTTCAAAGTTGATTCAATCCTCAGACGTGGTGACTCAGCGTAGTGCGCTCTTCATTACAGTTGAATATAATGTTGTGCGATCTACAAGATCCAACAGGATTTGAAGTATTACTATTATAACGGCCCATAGATGACACTAATATACTTTCTTATACAGTTAGGCTCATTCTAGAATTTGAGATAACATCTATTTAGGTGTCTACTCCAGCTCTCTAGGTATATATCGCAATCTTCCAAAGTATGGAAAATAAATTTACTCTAAAGACGCGATAGAATCTCATATAAGGTGCTTGTATACTACAATAAGGCGGAAGGGGATGGGAAGCATCGGTGGTTCACGTATTTATAATTCCTGATATTCACATCTAAAGTGTATCTAGTATTAATAGTAAAGCATAATCAAGTATGTATGTTTAATATTGCTATAAAGTTATGATGTACCCTAAGACAAATTTGAAGATGTAGTAGACTAGAAGAAAATCGCAGGGACACTATATCCGGACACATTCTAATTGAGTCAGCAGATAACAGCTGCCGCAGCAATTAAACAACCAAGTTGAGTAGCATCTATGTCATCGAACGTTGTATTTAGGTGGACTATAAAACGATAGTCTGTGATCTTCATTATCTTATTATTGTTATTTAAAATGGCACTAGTTTTTATTAGTGTGCTGTAAGTAAATTTACAAATTTGTAGAAAGTGTAGTTGATAATATGATTAAGAAGTGATCTTATGCGTACGGTTACTTCTTCAATATTAGGTTAGGTGATCTGAGGGTATATTCGGCAATTGGTATTAAAATGTACATAACCTCAATAAAAAATAATAAATTACACACTTACTTATAAATTCGTAAATAGAATACTTGTAATGGTCATAGATGAGAGGCTTAATAGTCTCATAATTCAAATCAGTGAACTATAGGAGTATCGATTAGAAATAACTATAGATATTATGTACTGCCTATGGTATGACTCATGACTCTTGTTATTTGGGATTGTATTTTTATTTGTATATATATGACATCGAATGATCATGCAGACTTAAAGACGGACTATTACTTGAGTACATATGCATTCAATCTTTTAGATTTGTGCCTAAAGTATACTCAAATATAAAAATCTGAAAATATTTGCAAATCCCCTAAGGCTCTTTCTACTCTACATCTCTAGCCTCTCTATCTATGACCCATTGTTATTTTTTCTATGGTAGTTCTATCGTACGAGCGTCTGCTTAATTTCTAGGATAATATCAGATGTTGTGATGTTATTTCTAAGGATGTAAGATAATTTTAAGGTTAAGATTAGCCCCAATGAAAATAGGCGACAACAACTAGTGACGCGAGTCATTTACACTGTTATACTGTGTTTGAAATTCATGATTCTGTTGACCTATTCTTAATAATTTACACGGGATATGATATTCATTCTTAAATGGACGTGATCGCTGATATTCTTATGAGACTTCATTTCTCAAACATTTTGTGTTTCAGGTTTCAATGTTTCTAAGGTAGTATAGGTTCTTATGTGTCTGTGCTGTACTTCTCTCACCTCTACCATTAATTCTAGAGAATGTTAGGGTTATTTAAATTAAAGCAGAAGAAGATAAATGTTAACGTTTGTCAACGGGCCATAACCTATCGTTAAGAACTAAATAATTATAGCCGCACGACATCCTTACAATACTCTAAGACCTTATCTCGATTTGTGAAGGTTTTTTGTGGCGTAATACTTGTAATAGTATATAGTGAGGTGAGAAGATATTGGTTGCTTGAACGTAGGATAATATGGTGGGAGGCATATATTGAGCAGGATAGTACATGTTCGTGCCTTAGATACAATATCTCGCAACCCAACTTATAGGTACGATAAAGTTTAATCTACGTAATAGTTTATTGTCAATAAAAGTATTAAAGTTCTACCGATTGAATGAGTCGGGGTTGAAATTATGGGTTTAGAGGATTTTTAAAAACTTAAATGGGCAATTTTTAAATTGTCAGCCCGTTACTACGGTTAGGTTCTAGTTTTTTTTGCGATCGGGAATTGAACTGATTCTGGGTCGAGGGAGTGTAAAATTATTAATATATTATTGAATCAAACATCATTACAAAAATTTATGTATTTTATTGTCATATTTAGCGATGATATGATTTAGTGGGAAAATATAGTTTATTTTTATTCCGTCATCCTTCGTTATCTTAAATATTATATTATTATGTTTTATTTTATGTCTTTTTGTTTTATAATGTGATACATGGATTATTTGTATGATAAAGTGAGTCCCTTCAATAAGAAGGGAAAATGAATACAATGTTTTTTGGTTTGTGTATGTATCCAATATAGATTTCTTTGTAAAATTTTACTCCAATCTAGATTTGTACTTTGTTTTGTGTGGATTGTTAGTTATTGTATTTCACAAGGAAAATGGATGCTAGTTTATGGTGGTTGCACGATATGTATCTTGCTTGAGGCATTCGACGATAATGTCCTGTTGGCTTCTTTTCTCTTTCAATGGTATTGTTTCTACACTTACCTTGAATATTTTTTTAGTATACGTGTTTTTAATAATTACGTGTACCATATATTTATCCAGGTGCAATTTTAATGATTGTATTGTGGCATAATATTTTGATGTAATTTGTTTTGAATGGGTCTTATTTTTGACTTTATTAATGTACAGCCTTGATAGAAGTGTGATGATTTTTTTCTTTTTTTGTGCTTTTCATTTATTTACTTTGCTATTTCTAGGCTGGGCTGGTGTGGGGGATTATTTTTATGTGTCTATGTAGACCCCAAAGTGCCTCCCAATTGAATAGATTCTATGATAGACAGTTGCGCAGGTTCGAGATTTGAATTCCCGGTTGTGCCAAAATAGCTTAACAACCCTTTATGCAGATGATTGGATTAACTATGGACTATAAGATATATGACCTTGGCCTGAAATGAAGCAGCAAAATTACCAATTCCACTGAAAATGATTCCAGAACGAAGCCTGCATTAAGCTGCAACAAGTGGCTTCCAATAATTTAGTTCCAAACTGAAAACAYAAACGCATGGCATGGCACGTATTTCGTATAACAAGCAACATTATGTACAAAGATTCTTCTCTTCACAAACATATTAATTATTTCATCTTAAATTATTTCATCGTCTTTCTAGATCAGGGGTTGGGCCGATTGGTGAGATCTTCCCCTTGCTTTGGAGATGCTCAAATGCTTGGGCATAAGTCATTCCCAATGGCAAATATTCACYTTTTGGACGCCTGTAGCCTTGATTCCAAGAGAGACTCCYGAGTGGTTCGGAGGGCGGAAACATTGTTTGAAGAATTGTCCTTCTTATTATTATTCCATTTGGGCTTTGTGTTGYAACTAACTTCTTTSAACAAGTCATCCTGAATGGTTATGCCAATGTGGTAGACCTTATCAAAAGTTTCAAGTCCTATGTAGCGAATATGATTCTTGTATTTTGGTTGCAAATTCGATATGAAAGTTTGAACRATCTCAGCTTCAGGTGGAGTGCAAATCAATTGCACAGCTGCTTCCTTCCACCTAGAGAGAAATGCGGRGAAGCCTTCCTTTTCACCTTGTTTRAGAATTTCAAGCTCGCGAGTAGAAACTTGAGTTTGAATGTTCCCTTTGTAGCGAGACATGAAAGCGAGAGCAACACTTCCCATGTTTCAGTTTCCTTTTTAGACAAGGAGAAGAACCATTTCTGGCACACTGGAGTGAGTGAAAGTGGAAAGACTTTTTGATAAAGATATGCGTCAACTCCTTTGAGGCTCAAAGTGGCCTTGAAAGCCTTGGGATGGAAGTGTGGATTAACAGTGGGCTTGAATTGAGGAAGATCATTAGCGGAAAACCTGTTAGGAAGCTTGGTTGAGGARGAGATTTCATTGTCCTAATTCTCATAATAGGAGGCCCCATCCATGTGCTGCTTGATGATTCTTTCAAAGTTCTTGAAGGCAGRGTTTTCACCATTGTCAACCTTGGTAGTGAGCTTTTCTATCATTGTAGTCAAGTTTTCAATGTGCTTGGTGAGATCGTTGACCTTCTCGTTCGCTGCGTCCAATTCGGGTG
>SNQN01009600.1:0-24774 GCA_008642245.1 Bassia scoparia
TGAATCTTGCTTGTGACCCTTCGAATAGGGTCATGTCCTAGGGCACCTTGTCTCATATGGGCATGTTCTACTGCTCGAGATCACCTTAAGGGGATTTTATCTTGGTTGCATGTGGTAATTGATCGCTATGGCTAAGGTAAATCCTATCCCGCCCATGCCGCGTATGCACGTGTACGAGAATGCGGCATATAAGGGATCTCGGCCATACATCACCAATATTGTGGTGTGAAATTGACCCAGCTCTACTCTTAGGCATTGGTACCACTTGTTAGACTCACCAAGCCGGACTTATAGTTCACTTAGATCTGACCTTAAGTGGAATAAATTGTTGTGTTTCAATCAATGTGCTTGTAACTTGTGACTCTTTGTTCAGTCATTTCTTTAACAAGCCCAGTCCCTTAACTATGGTCAAGACATGAAGTTTGTTGATCCATTAGGCCCATTTCAATCCAATTTCAAACTCATACGACCCTAGAATCTGACCTAGTCTGATTCCAGTCCAAGAAGTTTAAATCTACTTAGATTTCGACCCTTTTTGCCTTAAACCTAAATTAGGTCCAATCATTCCAATTCAAGAACTTAAACCTGAATTTAGGTTCAATTTCAACTCAATTCAAGAACCTTAAATCTGAATTAGGTTCAATTCAATTCAACCCAAAGAAGCCTTAATCTGAATTAGGTTCGCTCAACTTCATCTAAGAACCTTAAAACATGAACTAGGTGCGATCATAGGACTAACCCTAGTCCCAATCAATTTCAAGTGGCGATAGGTCAAGAGGTCCATTAATTCTGATAGGCCCATCTTAGTTGAACTTCTCTCGATCTACACCTTTAAATTAGGATTTAGTCGTAGCCCATTCAAAGGCTACTTTCGAGTTCAATTCCTTAATCCCAGAACTCAAACTGAAGTTAGGTTTGTTCTTAAGAGTTTCAAGGTAGACCAATCTTTTGTTTTTGGGTCTAAAGTGTAATTTCTTGATTTCAGCAAGATAGCAAAGACTCGCAACTGTTCTCTGGGCCCAAAGAGGCATGAAGTCAAACAAATCCTACCTCCATCAAAAGGCCCAGTCTCTAACCCGTCCATCGTCACAAAAAAGCCTAATCCTTACCTCCTTGGCCCAACTGAAAAACATCAACACCAACTACCATCAAACCTCATGAGTCACCCCAAGGCGTGGGTCATCCGATCTGCGCGCTTCTCTGGATTGAGTCATAGAGTCCTAGTCCTAGCCATGTGTCCCTTTCGAATTCCTGTCCCTGTGAATCTATGTTGTCTGCTTCACTAGACAATTAAGCCTTTACCTTCAATGACATTTGTTGGCATAATTATTTTTCTAATTCTATGCCAAGTCTCAACAACTCATGGCAACAATGGTTTAATTCTAATGCTATTCCATTATTTAATTTGAACAATGCCCCAGAGAGGCCTTCTGTTCACAGCTCCACAAAATGACCCCATCCCTTCATTCCCTTGTTCACATCAAATCAAAACCCCTTGCAACCTTTTGACCGACAAACACTATCAATTACCTATCTTTCTTTCATCACCCCATCTACCTAACCCTTTGACCAAACGGGCGTAGGAAAAAAAAAAAAAAAACAAAAAAAAAAAAAAAAAAAAAAAAAAAAAGAAAAAAAAAAAAAAAAAATGAAAAAAAAAAAAAAAAAAAAAAAAAAAAAAAAAAAAAATAAAAAAAAAAAAAAAAAAAAAAAAAAAAAAAAATAAAAAAAAAAAAAAAAAAAAAAAAAAAAAAAAAGACACAAGAACTTGTATACTAAACTACAAAAAAAAAAAAAAAAAAAAAAACAAAAAAAAAAAAAAAAAAAAAAAAAAAAAAAAAAAAAAAAAAAAAAAAAAAAAAAAATAAAAAAAAAAAAAAAAAAAAAAAAAAAAAAAAAAAAAAAAAAAAAAAAAAAAAAAAACAAAAAAAAAAAAAAAAAAAAAAAAAAAAAACAAAAAAAAAAAAAAAAAAGACACGTGCAAAAAGAAAGAAAAAGAAAAAAAGAATAAAAATGGGCAAAAGAAAAAGCAAAATTCAAAGTTCAATATAAAATCTTCACAAATGCAAATCAATCCAATGCAAATCCAAAGCTCAAAAGCCCAGATCAAATAAAAAGCAAGAGTCAAAAAGCACACTGCGGCACCGTGGGTCACTTTCGTAATCATCAAGCCTTTTTCACCCTCAAACCCAGCCTCACAACAACCACAAAAAAGCCCTCTCACACAGGGCATTGTCCAAATCACCACCAAACTACGTTGGTCTGGATCCGAAGGATACGTTAGGAAGCCTCTTCTCGAGGTTCGGACCGCATCGCATAACATTAAATCATTTGAGGGCCTTTTGCAGTGCTTTGACTGCTAGAATTCATTATGGTTGTTGCCAGTTGAACCTCACATAGACTCATGTTTGAACCAACATCATTAGCCAACCCGCGTCTACCACATCTTTACCCCGTAGTTCACAAATTTGACCTTTTTATTCTCAGAACCATAGGCCTATTCTTTGGTTCACCTCAAAGGACTCATTGACTCAATCCGCAAAGAAGTAAAGCCACCTGACCTTGGGTCAATACATTCTGTTGGGGAACTCTATCCACAGAATCTATCCACCTTCCCTATGTTGTACTCTAACGCCGTAAAGCCACCGTTGTCTCAAAGTCTCGCTGGGGGGCTCTTTCATCATGCTCCTTAATTCCAGTTGGGGGCTTCTGTCTCCTAAGGCCCATTACGTGTTCGAGTCTTTTGCATCAAGTGGAAAAATCCTGAAAAGTCACTTTTGACCCTGTTCTCTTTCCAATCAAGTCACTCTCGCCTAATGTTAAGTCAAGTCACGTCCAAATGTCACCTTTCCTAAGTCACTCTTCAAATGGGACACTCTTCAATGGCACTTGGTACTAGGATTAGGAACTCTAGTATCGTCCTTCATGTTAAATCAGACTAGACAAGACACTCTCAAATCATGTCTAGAACCAGCCTAGACAAGACTCCTTCAAATTCAATGGACCCTCAACCAGTCTAGAAAACAGGACCTAGACAAGCCACTGTTCAAATCATGTCTGAACCAGACCTAGACAAGGATCTTTTCAAAAAAGACACTTTCAAATCATGTCTAGAACCAGGACCAGACTGGACTCTTTCAAATCATGTCAGATCAGGACCTAGACAAAGCCACCTTCAATGCCTCTCTCAAATCAAGTCTAGAATCAGACCTAAGACAAACTCTCTCAAACCATGTCTAAAACCAGACCTAGACAAGACCCTTTCAATGGACTCTCTCAAGAACCATGTCTAAAACCAGACCTAGACAAAGACCCTTTCAAAAGACCTCTCAAAAACCATGTCTAAAACCAGACCTAGACAAGGACCCTTTCAAATTCAATGACTCTTTCAAACATGTCTTAAGAACCAGACCTTAGACAAGGCCCTTCCAAACTCAAAGACTCTTTCAAATCAATACTTCTGGCCACTCTCTCAATCTCAAGGTCACAAGTTACAAGTCGACATTGCATGCCAAATTTCTCTTAGACATGAAAACAGACCCTTATGTCGTCCCAAGGTAGTCCTAATCCTGAATAGGGCTATCATTTTCAAGTCAATGCTCGTTTCTTCGGAAAGCATGGGACGCACCTGGTATTTCTCCAGTCAGTCCGAACGGGGAAATGGAACGCTCAAGGACTCAGACACATACAAGCCACATCGAACCGCATGGACCGCTACAGGTAAAACTAACTTTGTTTGCATCCGGGTACCGGCCGAAAAAGGGGTAACTCAGGTCGCAGAACGTCTGAGTGCTCCCGTCCCGAAAATCGAATACTTTGACTTTTCGTCTTACGAAACTTATCGTCTCTTCAACTCAGTCAAAGTGGGGGCTTCTGTAGGACACCTGAAATTGTGTCCCCCAAATGAGTAATCCGTGATGGAAACATACCGCGTCTCGCGTTTGTTTCGACTCAAGAAAAGATGCTTTGAACTCACGAAAGTGGAAATACGTGAGGTCGTACTCGGAAACTATGAGCAAAGTCACTTACAAGGGCAAACATATTTCTTTCGGTTTTCTCGAAAACTCAAAGGTTTTCAAAAGGTTTTCAAACAAGTCACGCTGGCGATTTCTCGTGCTGTTTGTTTCCATCATGTGCGTCAACATTTTTCTGAATCCGCCAATATTTAATATTGTTCTGATTTTTCTGATGATTTTCTGATGAATTTTGCAATGTTTAAATTACCAGAATACGCAGAAAATACGTGGAATAATTTAGAAAATACTCCGGAAATACGTTGGAAACCTTCTAGAACATTCTAGAATCCTGTGCTTGGAGAGCAAGGTGTCTAGGTTGCTCGAATCAAGGAAATCCACGAATAAAATCGGAGGAAATCGAAATATTTCGAGGGTTTGGAAAAGAATATACGAAATCAGTGAGCGTATATTTACGCAAGATGCCTGAGCGTTATACCTCACCAGGAGCGTAATATACGCTCCACAATCCACGTATATACGCTCACCTTGCCATACAGATTTTTGCCAAAATTCAATGAAATTGAGAAGCGTATATACGTGGAATGAGCGTAATATACGCTCCCCATGAGCGTCTACGCTCATCCCAGCGTATATACGCAGGTTCCCTTGCTCCAAATTTGCCTCGTGCCAATAAATACCCCTGTGCCTTGCTCAGTTCGGGACACGCACAATACACGCACAATTTACGACCTTCAAACCTTCACTTCGTATCACCACTCAACACAGCTTGACACATCTATTCTCTCTCTCAAAACACTCAAAACTCATTCGTATTCGATTCAAACGCATCGATTCTTCAACAACAAGCGAAATAAGGGATTAAATCTGAGATTACTCACCAAAAACCTTTCTTTCACTCTTTCAATTCATTTGTCTCTTTTAATTTTGATAACCATTAATTTGGTTTTAATTCAATTAAAGCAATGTAGATAGAAAACTCACTTGTATTGGTTCATGTAATATGTAGTTTTTTCTTATTATTTCATGTTTCCATGGTTTTTGGTTTCATTTATTATTATTCATATTGTTATTGTCAATACCTAACGCGTTTGTTTTCTTCAATAGCAATTCAAATCGAAAGGCGATTCCTTTGAGGTTTGTTTAACATTTGAATTGCAGTCACAAGGTGGAGGAGGACACATATACCATATATTATGCCTTACTAACCTTTTGTTTTCTGTCTCTTATGTATATTTATTCAATCACACTTTTAATATTGCTTAAACAGACCGGAATTTAAATCGTTTGTCACATTAAAGTCAGATAATCACGACGACCGGTTTTCTAAGCACCTTATAAAAACATTGACTACAATCAAGTGATCGCTTATCCATTGTGAAGTTCTTGCGTTGTTCATAATAGCAACCCACCTAGTAATCAATGCGCTTTTCAAAGTCAAATCAATAGGCTCTTTTGAATTCAATTTGTTTATGATTATGGAACTACAATGAACCGATAGAGCCGCTACATGCGGCGCGAATTGGGTACAGATCTTGATTCGTACCATGTCCCGAACCCACGACTGGTTACTTGATTGACGTGGCCATTAATTTGGCACCAATGTTTCGGGCGTCCTGGAATAACCTATATATGCACGGGGCGATCCCCTCAATTCGACGACAGCACCCAACGCATTCACCATGCGGTCCATGGCTCAACTCCATGACAACTGAAGCTGAGGCCAACGCCCCCCCCTAGGCGGGCGAAGCCCTACAATGACCTCCCGGAAATAATCACATTTGGTTCATGTTGCCGACCCCACATATGAGATTAAGGCTATGATTGATTGGATTATTGGATAATTCAATAACGGACCATGATGGTGTATTATATATATATCTTTATAATATATATAATATATTATATATATATATATATAATATATATATATATTTTATATATAATATAATAATATATATAATATATATTAATATATTATAATATTCCTCCGTATAAAAAAACGCAACTTTTGCCATTTTTGGAAATATCACAAATACGCACTTCATTTCTTTCCATTTTTGGACTTTTTAGCATAAAAAGAATTACCTACTATAATAACTTAAAAACATTACATCAATTCTAATCTATAATTCCCCTTTTAAATCAATCCTATATTACTCTACACACCCACATCAATATCGACACTCGAGCAACACGCGCACCACACCTCACGGCGCACCCGTTGCAACCACCACTTCACCCTTCACGGCGCCAAAACCAACACACTCAACCACCAGTCACTCACTGTCGACCACCTGCACCTTCGAACCAATTCGAAACCACAATTCGCAACGACCTATTCGAACACAATCGAAACAAATTCGAACAACCAATTCGAACACCAATTACACGAACCACCATCCACCAAATTCGAACAAGTTGAAAACACCTGCAAACCACATCTTCGAAACAACTCAACCATTCGAAAACACCATTAGCAACCACCAATTCGCAACCACCATTCGCACCCCAATTCGCAACCACCAATTCGCAACCACATTCCAACCACCATTCGCACCACATCAAACCACCATTCGCAACACCGTTCGAAACCCACCATTCGCAACCACCTTTCGAAATTCACCATCGCAACCACCATTCGCAACCACCATTCCAACCCCATTGCAACCGCCAATTCGCAACCACCATTCGCAACCACCATTCGGCAACCACCATTTCGAAAACCACCATTCGCAACCCCCATTCAAAATCACCATTCGAAACAGAAGAGTTGTTCGTAGGGGCTCTGGTTCGGCAGGTGGTTGTCAGGGGGTTCGCAGGGTGGTTCGCGGGGTGTTGGCAGGTGTTCGCAGGGGTGGTCAGTGGCGTCGATGAGGGGTGGTCAGGTGCGCGAGTGAGGGTGGTCAGGTTTGCGACGAGTGGAGGTGGTTGACTGGTTTTGTGGTGTTGTATGAATGGTGCAAGTGGTGGTGGTGTATGAATGGGACCACAAACCCACTCTCCTTAATATCATTAATCACTTACCCTTATACACTAAATTGCACTATTCATTTTTCTTCTAGAGTTCGTTGCCTCCTCCAAAGTTGCTTTTTTGTTACGGAGGAAAGTAGTATATATATAATATATATAGAATATATATATTATTATAATATATATTAAATTAAATTATACCCTAAAATTAAATCTGTAATAAAAAGGATTCATTAAAAAACAACAATAATAATATATCATCTCTATCTAATAAGAGAAGGGGGGGGAAAGATGTGTCCCCCTCTCAAAAATACTAATTACCCTTAATGGAGGGGTAATAACGGTACCCTGCATCAATTGTTCACTAAAAAAACAAAATTTAAAATTATTATGCATAAATTATTCAATTAATACTACATTGACCAAATACCTTGACCTTCTAATATGGAAAAAAAAAGCTGAATCCACCTAAAAAAGTTAGAATTAATCAAATATAAAAAACTTGAAAAAAATGCTACAATAATTTCCTAACTTGAAATTTAATTTTTAAACATTTTGAAATTTACATAACAAAGCACGCATTGCGTGCAAAACAATCTAGTATCTTACTATGAAACTAAAACACTACTCCGTACAACTTAACTACTATATCTTAAAATCCTATATCAACAATTAAAAAATTCATTTATAAAAAAAATCAATAATTAAGATTAAAACTAAAAAAAAAAATTTGATTGTCCTCTAACTAAAAAATTAAGGTATATTTCGGATTTAAAAAAAAATACTATAATTTTTACCCATGCCCAAACAAAAATTGTCAAAATTTGAATGAAAGTTCAATATTGGTGTGTAGCATTCAATTCTTTCATTTCTTATTATTATTATTATTATTATTATTTTTGTAGATTGGTACTGTAATATATAGGGATTTTAATTTATTTCATATTTTTTCAAAGAGAGAATAAATCTGAGAAATTGAGTTATTTTGTGGAGTGAAGTGTTGTGAGAAGGATTTATTTTTAAGGGTAGTGATTATAGTGAGGGCGTTGGGGACCTTGGGGGGTGGTTCATAGTAGGTGTAGGATTCTTTTAAAATATAGATGATATTTATTATATGTTTTTATTTAAAAAAAAAGCACAAAACAATCCACAAGACAATTAAAAAAAAAATAATTTGACTTGCTCAAACTCTTACATATTTGTCTAAATTATTTTCAACATTTACGAATTATATATTGCTACAGATAAACAATTAATATACTCCGTTACTCATAAATCAACGAAAATCAAGCTCAAAATTACATAAAATAATCAAAGAAAGCAATGAAGATGTCGGTTGTAAGATACCGAGTAACATGCGACGTTAATTACATATCAAACTATAAGATTACTCGAAACATGAATTATAAATCACAATGAAGTATTTATATTGTTTTTGAGTAACTCCGTATATTTGTTTTTATGCTCGATGGCAAATTGCGCCGACCACACTCTAGTAATATTAATATTAAGACTTATCATTGACATTGAACTAATTTTGGGTCAAAAGACTAAAAACCTAATTTTGTTATTTCATTATTCAAATAATTGCAACTCTTCTACGGTGAGGACTATCCAGGAAATGTCAAATTGGAACACTTCGTATAAATCCATCTTGACCGCTATATAATAATGTTTATATCACAGACGTACCCATTCACATTAATTGATTTGGAGTCGTTGCCGATTGAGACAAATTCATGTGGACGTGATTTGATAACCTAGTTAATGCTAAATATTTCTCTATGTTATATTACAAATATACGAAATCAACGACTCTAAGTGTTCATGTTTAACATTTCTATAATTTTATTGACCATAATACTTATGAGGTTTAATAAAAATGTACATGTATTTAGAAACTTTTGAAAAGTACATGTACTTTCTAAATTTACAAAAGACATGAGTACATGCATGTCATATAACTACGAGATACACGAAATACATGAAATAGAGCTTGATCTAGTGGTAATGATTATTACCTTATCTTTAAATGAATTTTTATCCTTAGTTTCTCATGGGGTATTTTGAGGGCGTAGTCATTTCCTTTAAACTTGTCCTACTTTTAAAGTGTTTTGTTTTGAAACTTAAGCCGATTGTTTGAGCTAGATTATCCTAATTTTCCACGGGAACTTGAAAGGGGCTTAGTCATTTCCTTAAACTTCTCCTACTTTTAAAGCGTTTTGCTTTGAAACTTAAGTCGAGTTGTTGAGCTAGATATCCTTAATTTCCATAGACCTATACACTTCTCTTGAGTAGATTTCCGTTAATTTCCCGAGTGTTTGAGTTTTTGAGGCGTAGATATTTCCTATAGAAACCTAACACTTCTCTTGTTTTTAAGTGTTTGCTTTGAAACTTAAGCTTTTTTTTTTTTGAGAAAAAAAAAATCTTTCATAAGTAAAATAACATTTTTTGGAAAAACAAAGTAGTGTAATATCATAGAATTCATGGGGGAAGTATCTTATTATTATTTAGATTTACTGGAAGCGGAGATTATCAAATCTAATCTAATAACATATACTAAAGCAATCCTCATCTGCTTCATTTTTCCTCCCAATTTTTTCTCCCATCCCACTCATAATTATATATTATATTATTATATTATTATTATTTAATTTATTATTGCAAAAAAATTATAAAAACATTAATTAGGTTAAAATTGTTACTTTGGATAAAAACTTTTAAACATATACTCCCTCGTTCGATGAAGTTCCTGCCGGTACTATTTATACGCTTCTCATGCATGTTTTATATCGTTTAATTCTTTAGTTACACAATGTGTAAAAAATTCTGTAACAATTGAATATTAATAGTATACTATTAACACGAATACCAACAAGACTGCCAGATACTATAATTATTCTTATACATTAATAGTTATTTACAAGATTCTCTACACTTTGTGAATAGTTAAAAAAACGCATATGACATTGATCTTCAACGAACGGGGACGAGAGTATTATGAAGTTCTATGTATTATCACAAATAAAATATTATTATGAATAAAACATTTTTTAAATAATTTTGATTTTTTTACGGTATTTTGTATTTTATTTTAAAAGTCGAGCATTTGCTCGCGGTATTATCTAGGAAAAAAAAGGGGACAACAATCATTTGGAGGAAAATTCCTTATGAGAAGCTGGACATGTGGACAAAGGTGAAACATTGTTGGTCTGTTTTGTAATTAGTTTATAGATAAGTATCACAAAATAAGTGATAATATTTGATGAAATAAAATATTTATTACATTAATTTAAACTACGTTATTTGTTGATAACTCATTTAAATTATTTTCATTTTAAAAAATTACTCCTTCCGATAACGAAAAAAAACTTTCAACAATTTTATATTTGGTATACAAAAAAACTTTCAACAATTGTACAACTTTTCTCGTTGTAAACTTTTAAATACAATATCTCACCTAACTCATAATCACCTTTATTTTTTTTGGAGACCACTATACTAACATCAATCTAAACCACAATTGTACTACGAAGTACATTTTTTTTTGGGACCACTACACTAATATCTTACTTAAACCCACAATTACCTTATTTACATTGAAAAATGTGTTAATACAAACTGTTGAAAAAGTTTTTGTTACGAAAGAGTATAATAATATCTTGTTTTATTCTTGTAGATAGCCCATTGCAGTGCTTATGATATATAGCCGTCTACTAAGACTCCGGTCCCGGAGACTTTATAAAAATGGAAGACTCAATATAATAATACTCAGTCTGAAATCAAGTTGTGAATCCATTTGTACAAGTGTACAACATGTCCATTTTTTTAAAAAAAAAATGGTTCAAAAATAATGGGCCCATTTAATCCGATTTGTACTTTAAATGGAACACTCCATATTTAATTTGCTATTAACATTTACTTGACAATTTTCATCTTCCAAGATCATACTCCTCCTATACATCCTGTGTAGTCAAGAACTGACACCACCATTAACTTTGACATTTTGAAATCGACCTCTTATTAGCGAGTTGGACCTTTTAATCGAGTGTGTGTGATCCGTTTAAATCAGTTGATGACCTACATTTATACTTGTATAAAATCATCCAAGAGTGAGAAACATATTTATATTAATAAGCATATTATTCACATACTCAAAACACAAAACTTGGAGCAAACTAGGACCCTTGTTTACAGGAACCATGCATGCACAATGAACGATCAAGTGTTGACCATTAATTTCTAAGTTAAATAGGCTCAGTTCCCTTCATAAGCCAAGCCTTAACCCACTTGCTAGTGTAACAAAATTGATGCAAAGACCAAATTGTCAAGGAAACAGCCAAGAAATTATATTATAAAGTGAGCAATACAGATTAGAACAGAGCTGAAGGCCTGAAGCCTTGCTGCAATGCTGCTGTAAGCAGTCTAGCGATCACTCGGCTTATTTACACTTCCGACCCACAATGGTACAACACACACTGTACTAACATACGCACAGATACCGAAAATAGAGACCATGCTATCGACCGCTGACTACGTGAGGGAGAACCTGGTTCCTGCTAGGAGTCTGACTACTTTGGATTATGAGACTCATTTGATGACAAGGATTTTTCATAGAGGTAAACCCGGGTTGCTTTGGCAGGGAGATTCGATGCATTGTTTACAATTAGCATCGAAATCAAGGCCTGAAAGTCGGTCTGTCTTCAGTAAGTTCTTGGACACAGTAGCCCCAAATGTATTGCACTTCAAAAATCTCATCTGCGACAGACAAATCAAAATCGTTGGAATCGATCAATTGAAAGCATACTTTTTCATTCCCACAATTTCCAGCCTGGAAACATGAAACAAGTGTTGTTACTAGCAAAGCCGAAAAATTCTCTCAAACAGAAATATATATATATTCACTTGACCAGTATTCTGACTTACATATGTTAAGAGGCTCAGAGTATCATTGTCCGAAGCTACTATTCTTCTGCCACTGGACAATCTCTAACAGGTAGCACTCCAAGGCTGAATATGTCTGATTTTCCGAAAAGTACCCTTCCATAGCATATTCCGGTGACATGTAGCCGCTGTAAAGTAAGATAACAATAACTAATTATTTTGTATTACTTGATCATTAAGGTAAAATTGTGACTATTCAGCTTTAACGCGGTCTTACTAAGTGCCAACGACCCTTATTGTGTTGGCTTGATCTTGTTTGCTCAAATATCCTGCCATACCGAAGTCGATATTTTTGGATTGAGATCTTTCATTCAGGCAAAATATTGCTCGACTTTAGATCTCTATGAATATTTCATTCTGGAAATCTCGATGAAGATATAGGAGGCCTCGACATATCCCATCGATAATATTAAAGCGCCTTTTCCAGGGCCAAACGTTTCCCATGATGAGGATCTGAAGTACAAGAAAACCACATACAGAACTGTCAAGTATATATGCAAAGCTAAGTCGATGTTACAGGGAGTGTTGTGACCATGTAGCATACCAAAGAGAAGCGCGTCTAAACTCCCCATTTGGCAAGTATTCATAGACTTAGCAATTTCCCTCTTCTTCTACCCACAACAACCAAACAGTCTGGACAAGATATTCTGTGTTGAAGTTTCGAGATAAGAAGCACTTCATTCATGAATTCTTGAAGGGCCTTGCCGGAAGCCATCTTGATAGTTTTTAACCGCTATCTTTGCCCGTTTCCAATTTTCCCTATCAAAGAAACAACACTTGAAGCATTAATTTTAATTTATACACTTTGTGCATATATACTTCATATTGATACTCAAAGGCACATTTTGATGCTGAACTTTCAAGCTATAATATATACAAGTATGACGAGAAAGAGGTAACTTATCGACTGCATTATGATAAAATTCCGATCATCTATTCACATCTTATTTGCACTGATGCTTTACAAACTAATTTAAGCGCGATCATATTTCATTTTTACCGTATATACTGCAATGATCAGTGGAACTATGGAAGGACTAGCGCGGTTGAGCTTAATCAGCAACTTTATGTTGGCATTGCAATTGTAAGGAATCTGTTCTCAATTAGACAAATTGAAAATTAACCAAAATAACAAATAAGATTACCTTGTACACTGGACCAAAGCCACCTTCTCCGAGCTTGTTGAGAGCAGAGAAGTAGTGGTTGCAACTTGCAGCTCTTGCAAACTTGAACAATATGCTAAATCTTTGAATCACCTTGATCGATTATGGATCCAATCCGATTTAATTGCCTCCCCTGGTTGCGGTTTTCTTGTCTGCCACAGCAATTTACTATATTGTCAAGGCTACGTTGCAAGAGGATATATAAGCACGCGATAAGTAATTAAAAAACCAAAGAAGTATTATTCACCGTTTCGTTGACACCTCCACCGCCACAGATAGTACAAAAGACACCCAAAGTGCAGACTGCGCACCAACAATTGCTATGGCTGCCAATCACTAGTTTGAGATACCTCCTTTCAGCTGTAATCAGAAAATCAAACAGTAAACAGCATTACATTTGCAAATGTGATCTTAATCCAAGTCTGCTACACGCGCGCTATGCATCAATTCTGCTAATAATGTACTCAGAAATTCATAAAAAATATAAACAGTGTGTTTACAAGGACAGCATTTAAAAGATCAGAGAAATGAATATCAGTGAATACCTAATTCTGAATAGCCAGACGAATGAAAGTCAAGTACCATCACCGTGAGAATTGTTTGCAAGTCGATTAGGCTGCCATTCCATATCATGGCACCCAATTCCCTTAGGAAATGCATAAGCTAAAACATGAGCAATTTCAATGCACTTCTTCCTACAGTCATCTTATCATCGCTAAAATGAAGCCGCGCAATAGTCCGGAACTTTCATATGGCTTCAGCTCAAAAAGCCGGTCTACTTGCTCCTATTTGCCACACTTTGCAGCGTGTTCTCGAACAACCACCCACCTTGTCCAATCGCCTTACGTTTCCATCCAGTCTGTGTTTCTTGGCCGAAACCCTTTTAAGCAGCTGCAGATAGACGAATCCTTTGCGGTTAACAACTTCCGAAAGGACCACACTTGCCATAGTAATCACACTCCGATTCAAAAGGATTGCCACGCGATGCTCCACTTCCGGCTATCAGAGCTCCAATACTAAAGCAACACATCCATTCATATCAAAGCATAGTACATTAATAATGATTTATTCAGCCTCATAGTTATAGATATCAAGTGTACCTTCATGTTCATTATTAATAATACGAAATCCATATGTCGGCCTCTTGTAACCTCGTAAGCACTCCAAGAATACATGTTGCCATGTCTCACGGAACTTGATCGCAATATGGTTGATCGCCATCCAAGTGACATATTCAGGTGCGCATGGGGAACAACTTTCGATCCTAAAAGGCGCCCGATCGATGGACTGAAAGACTCTTCCAGGAGTTGTAGTATTGTATGTTCTCTCACTACATTATCCGTGTCAATTGAGATCCTTCTCTAGGCAATAACGAATTGGTGAGGTGTTCAAAACTCTGCACAGACGGGCATCCTACTGTTCACTCGGAAAGCCAGGACTAGATTTCCGTTGTCTAGGAGCCGAGGAACCCACAGTACTGTTTTTCGGATGAGATACATTAGACGACCAAACAATCATGTCTTTGTCCGTCCTGAGCTGAAGATACCATCTTCAGAAATTTTTAGCACCCCGAAGAGTCCTCATCGGACTGTCCGGTTGGCTACCCATACAAACTTCCTTTGTATCAGAATCCTTGTATCATACCAGATTCCGACATAACGATTCGTTGAGTTAAGCCGGGGCTGTGAAAAAACCAACCCGAAAATTTGCAATACTAGACACTAATGAACTCTGGATCACTACAGGAATTTGGTGGTGGTGATATTCGTGCTACTCGCTGACACAAATTCCCAAAATACAACAAAAACACAGTAGAAGTAACCAATTAATGGGAGAAGTCTTTTCATTACCATTGCTTGCTTTTTCGGCCTATTCATTGCTTAGTTTCAAAGACGAACAATTGAACAGCCTTAGAGAGAACGATTGTCCATGTATTTATCGCTAGGGGAATACATCAATTACATAATATACCTGCATCTTGATACAGATTAAGCAAGTTGTGACAACATGCCACGAATGAGGCCTCGCTATTTCATTAATTCGAAACAGCATATCCATATTCAATGGAAGGCTCCTACTCTCGTAAGTCCATATATTAGTTGTACAACTTGGAAGTTTGTTTGGTGCCAACTATGTTTGGAAGTACAAATTGCAAATTTTTATTCTATCGCGTAAAATAAACAATGATTGTCAAAGTGCAATCTATTGGTGCCAACTGTACTTACCAACTTCGATATCATAATGTAAAGATCATTTAGAGTTTGAGAACAATATTTTGGATTCTTTTAACCATTGGAGGCGACAACTAACACATTGACTAAACAAAAAAATTACCCAAAATAAACTTTTCTATTCACAAGTCTCTCATGAACCCCCTCATACCATGTATGTATTAAATGACTGAGTAATTATAGATTGAAAGGGGGTCTGATCATAATTTTTACCCCCCGTTGGGAAGAAAGAAGGGAAGCAAGGCCGAAATTTAAAAACGAAAACCAGGCTGTGGAACAGGCCACCATGCTGCAGCCATAGGCAGTATTAGGCACCAATATGCATAGACAACAGCAATTACAACATCAAAAACATCCATAACTTCCAAAGAAATTAAATAATCAAGAGTATAGTGTATTCATTGATTAAAAAAAAGGGCTGAATATATAATTCTACTTAAGCAATAATCAAGAGTATTCCATCAAGTCAACCACCTTTAAAAGAAAAAGGGAACAAAAAATTAAAAAAATCAATGTTTACATTTTTTTTTTTTTACAATATGATGATGCCATGGTCTTTACGAGAAAACTCTTTTTTGGCAGGATTCAACTACGTACCGAGTGAGGGATAGATCAAGTGGTTAAAGCTTCCTTTTCGATCTTAGGTGATCTTGAAATTGATTCTCATCTATGGTCTTGTGGCTCTTTAATTAACAACCAAAAAAAATAATCTTAAGCATAACTGGGACTAGGGAGCGCTTTTTTATGCAAAATTATATTATCGACCATTTACTGAAGAAATTGACACAAAATTTAACGAACAATTAACGCAAAACTAAAATATGTCCTAAATTGTATCAAAATGTTATAAACCCAAAAAGAAGAAGAAAAGAACTATTAAACCCTATAAATAAAACGAATTAGCTGATATGTAGATCAGAAGAGATGATATTAACTAATAAGTCAACAGTCGTCTGTTGATTTATATCAGCATAAAGAATACAACATTGTCAACAAAGTACCACCTACTGAAGTCAAGGAAATAGCCAAGAAGCATCAAGTGATCAATAATACAGATTAGAACATGAGCTGAAGCCTGAAGGCCTGAACCTTTGGCAAATTTAGAGTATGCTGCAAGTCTAGCCGAGCTCTCGGCTTATTTACATTTTTAGCCACAATGGCGCGCTACAACGCACACTACATACTGCACAGTTACAGAAATAAACACACACTCTATCGACCACTGCTATGTCACGGAGACCTGTCTTACAGAGCCTTGGACTACTTTGCGTATATTAGACTAGTTGCTGATAAATTTCCTGAAGAAAGCCGGGTGCTTTGGCTGAGGGAGAATTCGACGTTGTTTACATTCCAGCACGAAATCAGCCTGAAATGTTGTTCTGTCAATGGTCGGTCTGTCTTCAGGAAGTTCTTGGACACACAGTAGCCCCAAATGTATGCACTTCAAAATCTCATCTTCGACAGACAAATCAAAAATCGTTGGATCGATCAATGAAAGCATATCTTTTTCATTCCACAATTTCCAAGCCTGGAAGCATGAAAGCAAGTGTGTTACTAGCAAAGCCGAAAAAATTCTCTCAAACAGAAGATTATATATATATATATATATATCACTTGACAGTTGATTCTGGGACTTACATATGTTAAGAGGCTCAGAGTATCATGATGTCGAAAGCTACTATTCTTTCTGCCACTGACAATCTCTAACAGTAGCACTCCAAGGCTGAATATGTCTGATTTTTCCGAAAAGTACCCTTCCATAGCATATTCCGGTGACATGTAGCCYCTGTAAAGWAGATAACAATAACTAATTAGRTATTASTCTGATCATTTTAAGGTAAACATTGTGACTGATTRAGCTTTTAACGCGGTCTTACTAAGTGCCAACGACCCTTATTGTGTTGGCTTGATCTTGTTTGGCCTCAAATATCCTWGCCATACCGAAGTCTGATATRTTTGGATTGAGATCTTCATCGAGCAAAATATTGCTCGACTTTAGATCTCTATGAATTATTTTCAGTCTGGAATCTCGATGAAGATATAGGAGGCCTCGACATATCCCATCGATAATATTAAAGCGCCTCTTCCAGTCCAACTGTTTTCCATGATGAGGATCTGAATGTACAAGAACARATACAGAACTGTCAGTATATATGCAAGCTAAGTCGATGTTACAGGGAAGTTGTGACCATGWACATACCAAAGAGAAGCGCGTCTAAGCTCCCATTTGGCAAGTATTCATAGACTAGCAATTTCTCCTTTCTTCTACACAACAACCAAACAGTCTGCAAGATTCTGTGTTGAAGTTCGAATAAGAAGCACTCATTCATGAATTCTTGAAGGCCTTGTCCGGAAGCTCTTGATAGTCTTTAACCGCTATCTCTGCCCGTTTTCCAATTTCCTATCAAAGAAACAACACTTGAGCATTATTTTAATTTTACCTTTTGGCATAATACTTCTATTACTCAAAGGCACATTTGATGCTGAACTTTCAACATATATATACAAGTATAGACGAGAAAGAAGTAACTATCGATGCATATGATAAAATTCCGATCATCTATTTCACATTTATTTGCACTGATGCTTACAAACTAATTTAAGAGCGCATATTTCATTTTACCTGTTAGTATATGCATATGATCAGTTGAACTTGGAAGACTAGGCGGTTGAGCTTTAATCAGCAACTTATGTTGCATTGCAATTGTAAGAATTCTTCTTCAATTAGACAATGAAAACTAACCAAAATAACAAATAAGATTACCTTGTACACTGGACCAAACCACTTCCGAGCTTTGAGAGCAGAGAAGTTATAGTTGCAACTTGCAGCTCTTGAAACTGAACAATGCTAAATCTTTGAATCACCTTGATCGATTAGGATCAATCGATTAATTGCCTCCTGGTTGCGGTTCTTGTCTGCCACAGCAATTACTATATGTCAAGCTACGTTGCAAGAGGTGATTATAAGACATAAGTAATTAAAACCAAAGAGAGTATATGTCACATTTCGTTGACACCTCCACGCCACAGTAGTACAGAAAGACACAAATGCAGCTGCCACCACATGCTATGCTGCAATCACTAGTTTGAGATACCTCCTTTCATCTGAAATTCAAAATCAAACAGTAACAGCAACATTTGCAAATGATCTTAATCCAAGTCTGCTACACGCGTCGCTATGCATCATATTGCCTATATTCTACGTAAATCAAAAAACATGTGTTATTACAGACAGCTTTAAAAAGATCAGAGAAATGAATATCAGTGATACCTAATTTGAATTAGCCAGACGGAATGAGAGATCGCCATACCGGAGAATGTTGCAAGTCGATTAGGCTGCCTTCCATATCATGCACCCAACCTTAGGAAATGCATAAGCTAACTGAGCAATTTTCAATGCACTTCTTCCTACAGTCTCTTGATCATCTGCTAAAATGAAGCGGCATAGTCCGAACTTTCATATGCTTCAGCTTCAAAAAGCCGTCTACTTGCCTCCTGATTGCACCACCAAGCGGTGTTAATTTCGACAACCCCTGCCAATCGCCTTGTTCATCCATCTGTGTTTCTTGGCTCGAACCTTTTAAGCAGCTGCAGATAGACGAATCTTGGGTTACACTTCCAGAAGACCACACTTGCCATATGTAATCACACTCCCGCATTACGCACCACAATCACCACGCGTGCTCACTTCCGTATCAGGCTCCAATATCTTAACAACCACATTTCCATCATAATACAGACCGCTAATAGTACTACATTAATATGATTTACAAGTCCACTCCATAGTTCTCAACTACATGTCACCTATAGTTCATAATGTAACAACCTAGCAACATCTTCGCCCATCTAATCTAAGGCTCCAAACATTTGCATCCACGATATGCATATGCGTCGCCCATCCAATGACATACTTCAAAGGCTGCCCATGGGAAACATGTTCGCTTCCTAACGCACTTGATCCGATGATCGGAGCTGATCGTGTATATTCCATCTAATTTTCGTGACAATTAGTCTCGCTGGGAACCAACGTGATCTAGGCAACCACTTTAGACTCACGTGCGGCACCCATCCTCGATATCTGAAAGACTCTTCAGCAGTGTGTATTGATAGTTTTCATCCATTATCGTGTCATTGAGCCTCGTCTGAGGCAATAACGATCTAGGTTCAAACTCTGCAGCATCTACTGTCACGAAAGCAGACTAGATTTCCGGTGTCTAGAGCGAGACAACACAGTACTGTTTCGGATGAATACATTAACGACAAACAATCATGTCTTGTCGTCCGTGAGCTGAAAATTACCATCTTCAGAAATTTTAGCACCCAGAAGAGTCTTCATCGGACTGTTCCGGTTGGTACCATACAATTCTTTGTTAGAATCCTTGTATATACCAGAATTCCACATAACAGATTCGTTAGTTAGCCGGCTGAAAACCACCCGAATTGCGAATTATAGACCACTAGCTGCGGTACTAAGGAATTGGGTGTTACTCTGCTACTGCCTGAACAAACTTCCACAAAAATTAAACAAAAACACAGTAGAATAACCATTAATGGAGAGTCTTCATTACAATTTTGTGCTTTTTTCGCCTATTTCATGCTTAGTTTCTAGACGACAATTGAACAGCCTTAAGAGAGAACTTGTCCAGTGTATTTCATCGTTAGATAACATCAACTTACATAAAATACCTGATCTGTTACAGTTAAGCAGTTGTGACAACATGTCCACGATGAGGCCTCCGCTTTTACTAATTCAAGGCAATATCTTATTCAATGAAGGTCTCCTACTCTCGTAAGTCCATATATTAGTTGTACACAATATAAAATACTCCATGTTTGGAAGTTTGTTTGGTGCCAACTATGTTTGGAAGTACAAATTGCAAATTTTTATTCTATCGCGTAAAATAAACAATGATTGTCAAAGTGCAATCTATTGGTGCCAACTGTACTTACCAACTTCGATATCATAATGTAAAGATCATTTAGAGTTTGAGAACAATATTTTGGATTCTTTTAACCATTGGAGGCGACAACTAACACATTGACTAAACAAAAAAATTACCCAAAATAAACTTTTCTATTCACAAGTCTCTCATGAACCCCCTCATACCATGTATGTATTAAGTGACTGAATAATTATAGATTGAAAGGGGGTCTCATCATAATTTTTACCCCCCGTGGGCAAGAAAGAAGGGAAGCAAGGCCGAAATTTAAAAACGAAAACCAGGCTGTGGAGCACGCCACCATGCTGCAGCCATAGGCAGTATTAGGCACCAATATGCATAGGCATCAGCAATTACAACATCAAAAACAGTCATAGCTGCCAAAGAAATTAAATAATCAAGAGTATAGTGTATTCATTGATTAAAAAAAAGGCTGATTATATAACTCTACTTAAGTAGTAATCAAGAGTAAACCATCAAATCAACCTCTTATAAAAAAAAGGGGAAAAAAATAAAAAATCAATGTTTACATGTTTTTAATTTTTTTTAACAATATGATGATGCCATGGCATTTACGAGAAAACCCTTTTTTGGCAGGATTCAACTACGTACCATTAGAGTGAGGGATAACTCAAGTGGTTAAAGCTTCCCTTCCGATCTTAGGTGATGTATGTTGAAATTGATTCTCATCTATGGCCTTGTGGTTCTTTAACAACCAAAAAAATTAATCTTAAGCATAACTGGGACTAGGGAGCGCTTTTTTATGCAAAATTATAATTAACATTATATTAGTAGGACTTCAACTTATGTCCTTGCTTGTGTTATCGACCATTTACTGAAGAAATTGACACAAAATTTAACGAACAATTAACGCAAAACGAAAACATGTCCTAAATTATATCAAAATGTTCTAAGCCCAATAAGAAGAAAAAATACTATTAAAACCCTATAAATAAAGAATAGCTGATAGTAGATCAGAAGAGATGATATTAACTAATAAGTAACAGTCGTCTGTTGATTATATATCAGCTAAGAATACAACATTGTCACAAAGTACCCTACTGAAGTCAAGGAAATAGCCAAGAAGATCAGTGATCTAATAATACAGATTAGAACATGAGCTGAAGCCTGAGGCCTGAACTTTGGCAAATTTAGAGTATGCTGCAAGTCTAGCCGAGCTCTCGGCTTATTTTACATTTTTAGCCACATGGCGCGCTACAACGCACACTACATACTGCACATTACAGAAATAAACACATCATCGACCACTGACTAGGTCACGGAGACTGGTTCTTACTAGAGCTTGACTTTGGGTATTATTAGACTCAGTTGCTAAGATTTTCCTGAGAGTAAGCCGGGTTGCTTTGGCTGAGGGAGATCGACGTGTTGTTTCATCCAGATCGAAATCAAGCCTGAAATGGTTGGTCTGTCCAGGAAGTTCTTGGACACACAGCAGCCCCAAATGTATGCACTTCAAAATCTCATCTTCCACAGACAATCAAAAATGTTGGATCGATCAATGAGAGCATATTGTTGTCATTCACAATTTCCAAGCCTGAAGCATCAAAGCCGAAAAATTATTCTCTCAAACAGAAGATTACATATATCACTTGAAGTTGATTCTAGGACTTACATATGTTACAAGGTTCATAGTATCATATAGTCGAAAGCTATCTTCTTTCTGCCGCTCACAATCTCTAACAGTAGCACTCCAAGGCTGTATATGTCTGACTTTTCGGAAAAGTCCACCATAGCATATTCCGGTGAATGTAGCCACTGCAGGGAAAATAACTCATTAGTCTCATCATTTTAAGAGAAATTTTGTGACTGATTTAAGTTTAATGAGAGCTTACTAGGTGCCAACAACCTTTATTGTGTAGCTTCATCTTGTTGGCTCAAATATCTAGCTGTTCAAAGTCTGATATCTTTGGATTGAGATCTTCATCAATCAATATGTTGCTCGACTTCAGATCTTGGATTATTTTCAATCTGGAATCTCTTATGAAGATAGAGGAGCCTCGACATATCCATCGATAATATTGAAACGCCTCTCCAGTCAATTGCTTCCATGATGTGGATCTGAATGTATAAGAAATATTCACACTGTCATTATTATGCAAGCTAAGTCGATGTTACAGGAAGTTGTGACCATGAACATACCAAAGAGAAGCGCGTCTAAGCTCCTTTGGCAAGATTCATAGACTAGCAATTTCTCTTCTTCTCTGCACAACAACCAACAGCCTGACCAGATTCTGTGTTGAAGTTTCGAGATAAGAAGCGCTTCATTCATGAATTCTTGAAGGCCTTGTCCGGAAGCTGTTGATAGTCTTTTCACGGCACTCTTGCCCATTATCCATTTTTCCCTTCAAATAAAATACGCTCGAAGCATATTATACATGTTTCGTATGTACACTTCATTCAATATTACTACATGTATACTACATTCATCAATTACCTTGTATGAGGACAAAGCCACCTTCTCCGAGCTTGTTGTGAACTGAGAAATTACCGGTTGCAACTTCCAGCTCTTTAAACTTGAACAATGCTAGATCTTTGAATTCATCATGGTCGATTATTGAACCAACGAGTTTGTCTCGTTTCTGTGATTGTCTTGTGCACAGCGATAACTAGATGTCAAGGTTGCGAAAATGATAGATAAGCAGATATGCTGTAAGTAATTACATGAGTCGGATAACAAAACCAAAGAGAATATATGTCACCATTTTGTCGACGCCTCCACTGCCATAGTAGTACAGAAGACACAAAACAGCTGTGCACGCGACTGCTATGGCTAAACACTATTATGAGATAGCTCTTTTACTGAAATCAGAAAATAAATGATAATAAATCATTCAAACCAATCTCAATCTAAGATTGCTACGCGTCACTATATATGCATCATATCTTGCCTAATGAGTACTACAGCATCATAAAAAATAACATTGTGTTATATGGACTGCATTAAAAGATCAAAGAAATAAAGAACAGAATATTTTTCTCTGTTTCAAAATTAACAGTTGAATGATGTTAAAGATAAGTAACGATAGTAAGAAGGAAATTAACTAGATCAGATTATAATGGAAGAGTGTGAGTAACCTAATTCTGAACAGCAGAGAATGAAGAGATCGGTACCATCACCGGAGAATTGTTGCATATCGATTAGGCTACATTCCACACATGCACCCAACCCTTAGGAAAAGCATAAGTTAAACATGAGCAGTTTTTCCCAAGCACTTTCTTCCTACACTCTCTTGATCATCTGCTATAAATGAGCTTGCATAGTCGCACTTTCATAGCTTTTTAGCCTCTAGTATAACTCGTCTATCTTTGCCTCCGTTTGCCACACTGCACGGTGTTCTTCGAACGCACCCACTTGCCAATGCCTGGCTCCATCTCATCATGTTCTTTGGCTCGAACCTTTTAAGCAGCTACAAATGCGAGAGTCTTTCGGGTTACACACTCCAAAAGAACCACACTTGCCATAGTATATCACACTCTTGATGAAGGGATTGCCACGCAACCTTCCACTTCTGACTACGAGAGTGCCAATATTTAAGCACCACATTTCCATCATAATTCAAAAGATAGTATATTAAGAATGTTTTATCTGCCTCATAGAATAATATATCAACRGTACCTTCGTGTTCATTATTAATAATACGAAATCCATACGTTGCCTGCGTAGCCTGAAATGGTATTCCAACAAACATGTTGCCATTCCATGGACCAGAACGCCAATATGGTTGACTGCCATCCCAAGTGACAATTTCCGGCTGCACATTGAGAACAACTTCTATCCTAAAGCGCCCACTCGATGGATCTGAAAGACTCTTCCAGGATTGCAGAATTGCATAGTTCTCATCCATGTTATCCGTGTCCATTGAGAACCTCGTCTGAGGRAATAACGAGTTGGTGAGATGCTCAGAACTCTGCCAGARGGGTARACTYCTGTCACCCGAAAGCAAGACTAGATTTCCGGTGTCTAGGAGCTGAGCAACRYCAGTACTGTTTGTCGGATGAGATACATTAGACGACCAAACGATCATGTCTTGCCCGTCCCTGAGCTGAAGATTACCATCTTCTGAAATTTTTAGCACCCCAGAAGAGTCATTGATCGGACTGTTCCTGTTTGCTACCCATACAACTTCCTTTGTATCAGAATCCTTGATATCATACCAGATTCCAACATAACGATTCGTTGAGTTAACCGGGCTGAAAAAACCAACCCGAAATTGGGAATTACTAGACACAATTGACTCAGYGTCTCTAAGGACTTCAGTGGTGGTGATGTTCTTGCTACTTGCTGACACAAATTTCCAGAAAATACAGCAAAAACACAGTAGAGTAACCATTAATGGAGAAGTCTTCATTACAATTTTGTTTTTGTGGCTTATTTCTTTGATSTGTTTCTYAGATGAAACTCAATATGAAACATACATAAAATACACTTAGCTTGTATATATTGAGCGAGTTGTGACTCAAACCAGTAAAGTCCACGATTGAAGTCTATTATCAATGGAAGTCTCCTACTCTCCTAAGTCAAAGTCTT
>SNQN01009601.1:0-18527 GCA_008642245.1 Bassia scoparia
TACTTAACTATGCCAAGCAAGATAGGCTGCCGCCGCCTGCTGATGGTGGGACAAGACAATTAACTACTGCAAACCCATAACAGTAAGTACTAATGATCATCAGCAAATAAAGTTTTAAACACCGATTATCTTTTTTCGATGCAATTAAACACTGATTTTCACAAAGCAAGAGATTGTGTCAACTGGATGATCGAACATCACCGAATGAATTCACTTCGTTTTCTAAAATCGTACAAAGGCACAAAGGAGGGTGAGGACCAAGCTGGGTGTTGTATGATCAGCATCTTTCTATTAATACAGGTCCTAAACAGTTTCAAACAAAAATTTATCATACTATTTCTCCAACTAATGAACGAAGCATCTACTTGTTTTCCCAACATACAAACCTAGCTGCAGAAGCCAGGCAAAGCCCACACCAATCCAAATACTTGAGATTTCCTCGTCTCACAGGAGCAAAAGAGAAAAAATTGCACAGAACCATGCAAAAACAATGAACTTGTTCGTGCTGAGAATGCAGCACATGAAAAACTCTAGTATCGATCTCGATCATATCGCCTGCAAGGCAAACGAAACACAAACTAAGAAAAGAAATGACAACTAAAAAGATCTGTCCATTAAAAACCACTACCGGTGATCATGGATAGCAGAAAGAACAGGTTTTTTYGGAACCATATCATTCCCACAATCTTTAGGTTTCCACCGCTCTTTAATACTCAGGTAAACKTTGTGATTTAATAGTGTTGAGATATACTACGAGTTAGCTCCACATGCACTGATATAGCCACGAATTTCACGAGCTCTTCAGCAGATGTCAAAGTCACCCAGATGCACATGAAAAAAAAAATAGAACTGATAATACCTGCTACGATCATAATCACGGCCATACTCCCTGGAGCGTTCTTTAGAACGTGAACGAGACCTTCGGCGACTTCTTGAATCGTGACTTTGGGAACGCTCCCTTTCTCKTTCACGGTCTCGGTCATAACCACGATCCCTTTCACTGTACCTATCACGGTCCCTACTTCTCCGGTCATAATCTCTTCGTTCACGACTATTTCCTCTATCCCTGTCCTTACTGGATGCGCGTTCAACGTCACGGCTCCGCTCTCTAGACCTACATGATGAGTTAAGGAGGCAATTTTTGGTGATTAACACAAAGATAAATATGAAGAAAACAATAAAAATTCTACATGTCAGCAAGTTCAAAACCCATGCCAGCAAGTTGAAAGAAGAAAGACACAGAAAAATTAAATGACAGAGAGAAGGTAGAAGACATATACCTTCTATCTTCTTCGTGTACCTTGCGCTTCTTGTTTCTTTCTTCCTGAAAACGTCAATAATCAAGTATGAAATTTATTCTATATATTAATCACTGCTAATAGAGWCGCGGGCTTATATGATTATATGAATAATTGAGTRTGCAACATATAAACTTACAACAATTCCATGTAGAAATTAACAAGAGCATTTGTCAAGAAGCCACCCCCATGAACCCTATGCCAAGTACAAAGGCACTATGGGCACAGATATCCTTATCAAGAAGAGAGTAGAAAAAACGTAGAGACGAATAATGCAACATGATTATGTACAGAACAAGCACGTAGACCAACATACAGCAATGGAAGAAAAGATCAGGAAGAGGGTTGCAGTGTGGCAGATAAAACAGAGGCCCAAAACTTGTAGAATGATGCAGGCACAGCAATCCAAAATCCACCTGAGGCAAATTCCTTAWAGMAGACATTTTAGACAAAAACTTTTAAAATTTTCAAACGTTTTGCCAGTTCACGATTTTTTTTATTATTATTTTTATAATACATAAGAGCTCTAATGATACGACATGTCCATCAAAAGACTTGATGTTCAACAAAAACTTTTAAGAAAAGTGCAGGACATAAATATGCTCTCAATCTCCTCTGACTAGAGAGAACTTTGAACTCTTGAAGACTAGCTTACCAGCTAGAGGACACGACCACAAAGATGCACAACTTCATAGGCTAAGATTTTTTTAAAAAAAATTAAAAGCTCAAATCATTTAAATAATGGAAGAAGGAAAGTTGAATCAATTTTTATTTTAACTGATGTCAGCTTACATTAAGATTATCTATAGTTTGGCAAAAGAATATGATGCCAGAAAATTGAGTAAATTGAACATAAGCAACCATAACCACAAAAATCTCAGAACCACGTTGGCACACATCTTATAACAAAATCTAAGTCCCTCAGCTGATAAACATCCCAGAGTACATTTGAGGTTCATATTCTTCTCCTTTCTTTCCTTAATTCACGTAAATTGATCCCATCCTCCATTTCAAGCTTAATTCTAAACTTGAAGTGGAGCACAGATACCAAATCAGAAATATAAAACAATACACTCTTCTAAGTTAAAGAAGAACTTCACAGATGGCACAACCGAGACCTTTTACAGAAGAACAATGTGATAATAGAGCGCACCTGGATACATATTCACGGGGCTTATGAAATTTCCCTCACATATAAAAAGACCACACCAACAAGTAGACAAGGTCACTAGTAGTAGTTACTTTAGTACTTCATTTAGCTCCATGAATCCACCTAAGAAGGCCAAATTAAAGGATGTCGTTTATTGTGCATCTACAATGATGCTAGTAGATATTTTAAGATTAAAATTTTAAGAAAAGGCAGAGGATCCTGCAGTCATATTCACTACAAATTAAAATGCCACATCCTACCCTTACCAAGATTTTAAAGATTTAATATTCTCCAGTTAACACGCATTTGTCTACAATATAACATATCGAGTTACTTATTAGCCATCATACCTGAAGCTCAGCTAATTTCTCGCGGATTGCATGTAGCCAAATGAAGCTTTCCCAAAATGATCTGCTAAACGACGATCACTGAAAACCACACACGATATCAAGATCTATCCATTACATAGCATTATATAGACCAACATAGTGCAAAACCTTCAAAAGTTTTCCTCATGAGTATCTTATCTAATACGCATGATTCACAAGCATAAAATAAAAGACGCCACATTCTTTAGCTGCAAAGTTATCCTGTATACTGGGGCAAACCTGCTGGGACAAGGAGGTACTAATTGCCAGTCAAAAAAGCTGAAGTACTTAAACCCCAAAATACTAATGCTTTGTCACCCTCACCAACAATTGTTGGAAATACATGTACAATAAGCGGGGGTAACTATTACCTGTCATAAACACTCAGAAATGTCCCAAATATCACAAACACGCAACTTCTGTCAGTCTGCAAAACCAAAGAATAAGGATCAGAAAAGCACCTCTTAGAAGCTATTCATTATTACGTATAAATTTTACAAACCATTGAATACAATCCGGTAGCCAATCTCTGATCCCGCTGATTAGTAGAAAAATAAGATTAAGAGCTCAAAGCGTCTCCCATATCACATGTCCTCACGACTAAATTCCTCCACTTACTAGATTAAAGCTTAGTAATTTCTCCAGGGCTCTAAATCATGAGCCACTTGCGAAACAAAATCAAGCTAGAACCAACAAATATCAGAGAAATAGCCACGGGGAGTTCTTTGCTAGACCTTATTCACTCGTTAACTTACATACCTTATCTACATCTCAAGGCCAATAGAATTTTAAACATTTATATCCTATCAAACATCAACTGGATTTTATACTTTCCAAAATACCCCCCGAACAAAAGGTTGAATTACTTAATCATTTGTGATTACTTGATAATAGCCATGAGATTAGCGGCTTGATAAGTTTTTACTTCCTACGTACAAAATAAATTCAACAATCCATATTTAATGTAACACAAACATTCAACATTTGTACAATTTCTTCATTGTGTAAATTTTTAATGGAAAAATTCTTATTAACCCTTTTAACTCTCTAATATAAAGCTACAACACATGATATTGGAAAAAGTGGTCCCAATTGCTTACCAACCTCTTTTTGTCTTTTTCTACCAGTTTCTTTCCCACCCCACTAATTCTTTTCCTAATGTATCATTAACGTATTTAGCAAGTTAAGCCAAAAGGTACAATTGTTGAATTTATTACGTTATGGAGGGAGTGCTATTTATGTTTTTCGTTGACCATTTTTAAAACATCAATAAATTAGTAGTGTTTTAGTATACATCTTTCCACATGTGAATTAAAAACCAACTTATGAGACTCGCAAAGGGCCAACGCCAGTTAAAATTGCCCCTGGCACAACTGTCAATCTTCAGACATACCCAGGCAAGCAAATCAACAAATAAACGAAGTCAATAACATAGTCTGAAAAGTTGAACAAAGCTACTGGAAATAGAACTTACAATTCGAACATCTGCAGCAGTATATTTTGATGAGTCCGCAGAGGGCTCCTGCCTTGGAGCAAGCTGGAGCAACAGTGTACTCATTCAGTAGATAGAAAATTTTGACATGMATAGTGATGCATAAAAAACTAAAATGGTAGGAGAAAGATATAAAATATAACCTTCTTCAGTGCTTCAGCTTCCTCTAGAGCTTTCTGGGCCTCATCAACCAATCCTTGCTCACCTGAATAACACAGGATGTGCAAAGTTACCATGTTGATCCAGCATATGTGATATGTCACAACTCACAAGAACATCGCAGTGTAATCCATCACACAGAAGAGAACATGCATCTACAATAAGTCAAAAAGTTTATACAGCCAAGACATAAAACAAAAGAGTCCCAACTCACTTAGTCTCACACTCTCATGTTAGCAGGAAAAAAAAAAAGCATACTTCTACATTTTAATTTTCAGTTTTGTAATATAGTTTCATTCAACTGGAATTTAGGAAGTATCCATGTCCAAACCTTGATACTGTAATCAAATGATGAAAATGAGATTTTATGAATCAGAAATCTGACTCCAAAAGATCATCATCAACATGGTTTCATTATTCATAGTAATTAGTATAATAAAAATAATGATCCACATAGGATTACTTGACAAGGACATGARGGACAAACTAAAGACGCAGACAACCGATAATTGTCAAGAACATATAATTACAATGDTGCAATAATGATACAGAGGACAAACTCAAACCCATCACCAGCAAAACCAACTACAAGTATGKGTAAAACTATAAAAGCACACCCAAAGTGCATCAACTGATACCTTGGACACTGGCAGCTTAAATGAACTGGATAGTGATATAGAAAATACAAGCCTCCTCATTAAATAATACTCAGCAAGTGTGTGTGTGTGTATGTGTGTGTGAATCAATCGATCAATCAAAGCCTTAGTCCCATAAGTGGGGTCAGGTAGATGAAGCAAAAGTGAGATATTTAGAAGAAGACATACCGAGATCCTCTGATTTCTTCAATTTCTCATTTATCAATTCCTGAGTACGAGCATCGGGAGCAAGCACAGGTATAGGAGCCAAAGGAGGAGGATTGGGAAGTGGCTGCGGTAGAGAGGCTCTGTCTTTGTTGAAAGCATCCAAAAGAAGCATAGACTGTAACAAATGAAAAGGAATCATCCACTTGTTCTACTAAAAACCTTTTTACCATTTTTCCCCCAATTCTAATATTAACTACTGTAACAGCAAACCTGTTTATCAGCTCTCTTTGTTCTCATTTCTTCAATTTCTTCCATAGCACGAACTTTAAGATCTGTTTTGCCTTCAAGATCTGGAAAAAAAAAAAAAAAAGAACCAGGACAAACATCAGAAGACAAAAGCCACAGCAGGGCACTCATTGGTCATTACATCGGTTCATATGCCTATGAACTTAATGAATATCATGAACACTTTAGTAAAACATATTTTTGTCATTAAAAGAATGATAGCCATCAATTACATTTACAYCTAAAAAAGACAGAACCTTAGCCAATGCTCTAMAMGGTTCAATCCATCAGAAAACCCTATGTTAAAATTAGCCACACAGATATAATCCCTACAGAAACCTAAATATCACATTGCAATTGGGACTCACCCTCAGGCTATAAGTTAAGTTGTGATCGTACATATATGGYTATATGCACATATTATTCATACATGACTTAGAAGGTTCAACAGAAATCATTCTTCTAGACAAAGGCAGCAACTTACCAAATTGATCAACTTCTTTCAACTTCTCTTTGATAAGCTTCGATAACTCCATGATATCTTCTGTCTACAATAAGTGAGCAGTAGAAATAAAAACCTATGAAACAATATGCCAATGGGAAAAACATAGGAGCTTAACACAAATGCTTCATTGTTACCTGTGTTACCTCAGACACGGATATTGCAATAGCAGCTTTAGCATCTTCATCTGCAAGACGCTTAAGAGCTCTGGTAATTTTTCTGTCACATTCAACAATGAGCCTGTCTATAACATCCTCCAAATCCCTGTCATAGTTATCAACACCCTTTGCCTTTGCTTCTTCATATCTAATATAAGTTAAGAGCAAAAAACAGAGCAAAAAGGATAACAACATAATACTAGTTTATGACCAACAAACAGCAATTGAACATATGCGCAAATAAGCAAATCCATGGCAGACCACAATAACATATCAATGTATAAGATAATTTTTCTGTGTTTCATCAAGTACACCGGATAACGGGGAAACTAATAAGCGATAGCTGATTTTACTTCAAATAGCATTTTTTTAAAAAAAAGAATAAGACTGTAGATAACGCTTCTGAAACAAATTCTTATCAATACCAAAAAGTTGAAGCGTGAAAATGCAAAAGCAAAAGGATATTTCCGTACTGCAAGAGTGCACTTCGGAATGGCCCATATCATTTCCGAAAGAAAAAAGTAAGTTAGAAATAAAGACTGTACCAAACAGGAAAGTAACAGTAAATTGGACTTAGACAAACATGTGCATGCAACAACGATGTTGTTCCAACTCTTTATCTAATAGTCATCAATTTGGCGATACCTCAGTACAATCAACTTTCGCTTCTCAACAACAAGAGAAGCAGCAGACAACATACCTAACTTTGAAATAAGAAAAAGCTTCACAAGCAAAACATCACAAGAGTAAAGCCGAATAACTTGACAACTAACACAATCGTAAACCGTTTCGACCTAACCTTAGATTCTGGAAACATTTTCTGATATAAATCTTGATAATTAACGAATGTCATATGCGACATATGCTAATGAAATAGTCTAATTCGAACGAAGTCAGTTTTCAACAAATTCAACACTCGTGTACGCTATTCTACCTAATCTAGAGTCACAATTTCATTGTTAGCTCATTCATACTGGTTTAAACCTAAATCTCTATTATCCAATACAACACCCTAAATCGCTAATTATCAAATTAACAAGCTTATTAACTGCATATTAATTCACATCCTATACAAACTCCCTTCAACCACACCTCACCATCAAATTCAAAGAACTAACTTAAATTGAAAAAAAAAATAACAAGCGAAAATATTACATAGCAATTGGACGGAGAACTAGGATTAGAAAATCACCGTTAACTGGAAGAGCTCGTGAGGGCAAAGACCAGACAAGAAGAGACGGAACACATCGCGATCGAAGTACTTGCGGTTGACTTCGGTGACGTCGCGTTACGATTGGCGCCCATTAAGAATCGAGCTGCTTCCGAATCGCATCCATTTCGCACTCGAACTCTACTTCGATTCGCATGAATGTGGTTTCGAGAAGTTAGGGTTTCTGAAATTTGGGGGAAAAAGAAGTGAGACAGTGAGAACGAAAGGTGATATACTGGATCTGATTCGGATGAGGATGTGTCGAGTGCGAGGGTAGGGGTGGTTGACTTAAAGGTGGGATCGACGAAGAACCGAAACGTTATCTCTTTATTTGAGATTGGGTGAGGTTGGGTCCAAGACCTCGTATGGTCAGGGATTAGTCGATATGGGGTAGATCAGGGGTTAAGGCTTTATTCTCGTCTACTGAACTTTAGGTACTGAACTAAACTTTTTTTACTGAAATTTAAATTTCTTAAGGTTGAAATGATTTTACTAAACTAAACTTTTTTTTATAGGTTTACTAAACTAAACTTATTACTATTACTGAAATGAATTTATTTTAGTAGGATTCATTTAAATAAGTGAACGAAAACAGGGCCTAAATTGTTAAACATCACTTAATTTCTTACCATCGAGCACATTTTCTAACCAATAAGACAAAATTACCAAAAAAATATGTGCGTTTGTGAATAAAGGTTGTGTGTCATTGTGTCAATCAAGTGAGATTGGCATGGTGTGTGTGGTTTATTAGGCGTCTTTGTGATGGTTTGTGCACCTGAATCAAGCGCCTTCGCCATAATTTGTTCACCTGAACAAATTGCCAGGTCTTTTATTAAAAAAATAATAATAAATTTATTAGTTCATTGTTATTTTGTTATTTTAATTGTACCACACTATACTTTGAGTTATATTTGTGTTTTTTAATTTTAAAAATGGGTTATTTTTCAGTGAGGATGTCATCTATTGGAATCACTTGGGTGATTTAGGTAACTGTGGGGTGAGAAAACGAAGAAAGAGTTTTGTTTATTAAATTTAGATTAGGGTTTTTTGTCCAAATGTTTGTGAAACACCAACAATGGCCAACACCCAAAACATGTGGACGACAATACAAATAGTGATCCCCGATGCGGGACTATAGGGGGAATGTTTGTTTTGGAAGATTGGATTGTAGGAGGATAGATGGAGAGGTGATATTTGGGATGCAACTAAGAATTAGGGGCACACAAATAAATATTTATACCCTTAATAACAAAAAAAGCGAGTCGAGTAAGCGAAAAACAAAGTAATATTTAAGCAATCAAATTATTCGCCTAACTTATATACCCAACCATTTCAATTTCAATAAAGAAATTAGTATTCTGGCCAAACATTGCCCCAAGTCTTACTTATTTTCTTTTCTTTTTTGAAATATAATTAATCCATTAAATTATTTTTTGGTCTTTATTAAACAATATGTTTATAGAATGATAGTAAAAACAATAATAAAATATGGGTGAGTTTATAAGGATGTATTAGTTATTTAGTTTAACGATAAAATGTTGGATTCCAATCTATTACAACTATATTTTAATCTCATTGAACTTCAAAACCCCCCGTCTTTCTGGAATCACACTATACCATTGTAATAAACCAGTAACATCTAATCGTCCTCCAATAACATTTTTCACTTAACTCAATTAATTTTTTATGACCTAACTCGACCTATACTTAATACATTCTCGAGTTTGGCGAAAAATTATTTTGTAAACTACAGTCTCATTCGGGACACACAGATGTCGTGGAAAAGCCGTAAAGGATTGTTTGTTTAGGATGATAAAAAGGAAGGAAGGAATAATCCCTTTTTATAATTCCATGTTTGTTTGCAAGGATTTGAAGTTTTAATTGGGATGATATGGATAACTTAGTTTCTTATCCCTCTAAATTAATACGGGGGTGTGTTATAAGGCCAGGAGGAGAGATCAAGATTAATAATGGTTTTACAAATCTACTCTTAATAAAAATAAACAATGAAGGGTAGGTTATGTATAGTATCATCAATATCAATCAATCGTAGCCTTAATCCCATATTGTGGGTCGGCTAACATGAACCAAAGTGATTATTCCGGGAGGTCATCCACATAAATTTCCTCCTCCACTCCCTCGATCGAGACTCCCTCTTGCAAATCCAACGTTTCAGATTTTCCTACTCTCTTCCCACCAAGTCATTTTTGGTCTCCCTCTACCTCTTTAAGATCCCTTGATCCCACTCCACTCTTCGCACCGGTCCCGTGAGGTCTCCGTCTTACATGCCAAACCAACGCAAGCGGTTTTCCTTAACTTGCTTGCAATATCTGCAACACCAACTTTCTGCGGATAACTTCATTTCTTATTCGATCTGTGATGTTCCCGCACATCCATCTTAACATCCGCATCTCGGTGACCCCAACCTTTGAACATGCTCTTTCTTGGAGGCCAACATTCCGTACCATAAAGCAAAACTGGTCTTATAGCAGTCCTGTAAAATTTTCCCTTCAGCTTTAAAGGATGCTTCGATGCATAACATCATGTAGCCGCTCCCATTTAACCCACCCTGACTTAATCATGAGCCACATTCTTGTCATATCCCATTCTTTTGGATGATTGACCCAAGATACTTAAAGCAATCACTCATGTCAATGTCCTTTCGTCCAACTCCACCACTCCATTCATTGTCCCCACTTGAGACCAAATCGACATTCAAATACTCAGTCTTACTCCGACTTAGCTTAAATCCTCGAGATTCCAACCTGTGTCTCATTGCTCCAACTTGCATTAACCCCAGTTCTAGTTTCATCACCAATACAATATCATCCGCAAATAACATACACATGGTACCTCCTCTTGGATTACTTGTCACTTCATCTATAACAATGCAAAAGGAAAGAGCTCAATGCCGACCCTTGATGCAAACCAATCGTTATAGGGAAGTCCTTTGTCATCCATCACAAGTCAACATTTGTTGACACACCCGATAATGTCCTTAACTAGGTCAATTACCTCCGGGATACCTTTTTCAACATTGCCACCAAAGTACATCTCTTGGTACTTTGTCATAAGCCTTTTCTAGATCGAAAAGACCATATGGAGGTCTTCTCCTCTGCCTGTAAAACTCCATCATTTGTCTTAACAAATGAATTGCTTCTATTGTGGATCGCCCAGGCATAAAACAAACTGGTTTTCGGATATGCTAGTGCATGCCCTTAACCGTTGTTCTATTACTTCCCACAACTTCATAGTGTGATTATAAGCTTTATTCCTCGTAGTTAGCGCAATTGAGCATCTCTTTGTTCTTATAAATTGGACAAGGTGCTCTTTCGCCAATCTTGAGGATCCTCGCAGTCTCTCCATATTGTTAAACACTCCGTTAACCAATCAATACCACCTTACCTAGACACCTCCACACTCAATCGTATACATCGCCCCACTGCTTTCTTCGATTTCATCTCTTCAATGCAACCTCTACCTCTATCTTTGACCTGTCGAACAAACCCCACATGATTTCTCTTACTCACAGACATATCCCCTGTAACGCCCCTTGACTTCCATTAAATAATTCATCGAAATACTCCATCCACCTTTCTTTGATGTCCTCATCTTGAACCAAAACCTTGTGGTTCTATCTTTTGACACACTTGACCATGCCAATAGCCTTTCTAGCCTCTGTCTTCGCTTTGCCATCTTATAAACTCCTTTTCTCTTCTTTGGAGTCTAGCCTTGCATATACCTCTTCGTAAGCCTTTTCTTTAGCTTCCGCACAGCTACCTTTGCTTTACCTTTAGCGTCTTTATACGCTGCAAAGGTTTCACGGTCTCTTTCCCCAGGCTAGATAACATTCTCTTTTGTGTTTGATTGCCGCTTTCACCTCTTCATACACCAAGAAGTATCCCTATGTACCATAGTTCTCCCTGATTCCCTAAGACCTCTTGGCACTCTTAGGAAACAACTTTCATTTTTGACCAGATGCATCTGGATCTACCTCTCCATCCCAATAGCCTCGTGGATACTTTTCGGTGAAAACTTACATTTGCATCCTTAAGGTCCACCATCTTACCTTGCTACGCTCTTTTTCACACTTTCTTTCAACGATAGTCATCACTAAAGTCTGTGTTGGGTAACAACACTCTCTCCAGGGATAACTTGCAGTCTATGCAATGTGTCTACCGCCCTCCTTGTTGCAGAAGTATCTGAGTTGCATTGCACCACTCGAAAGTTATCAAGTGAGAATTGCGCTTCTTAACCAAGTATTAGCCAAAAATAAATCATAAGATTGAGCAAAATCCAAAATGGCCTCTCCGTGGGCATCTCGTTGCCCATACCAAAACCTCCATGACACTCTCAAGCATCACGCTTACCCAACATGCCCATTCAGATCGCACCAATGTATAACTTTCTGTGTGTGGGACACCTTGTACCACCTCATCAAAGTCTTCCAAATTGTCGCTTTCCTCCGACTAGACAACTTGAGGCGCATAGGCACTAATAACATTAACAATTCTTTACCACAAGCAACTTACCCTGATTCAACCTATCACTCTTCAGTAGGTCTCGATTACCTCTTGTGCTAACCGTTCATCAGGATCACGCCGACTCATTCTTACTCGTCTCTAGGAACCTTGTCATGACCGTTATAAAACACCTTATACCCCATGAGCAAGCGTCGAGCTCTTCTCCAGTCCACATCACCTCTTGGATGCATAGATGTTTAAGCGTCTTCTCTTCATCACCTCCACCACTTCCCGACTTCCATTAAGGACCCCACATTCAAGAGCCAACTCGCAACCTGTAACCCTCCTTCTCTCTTCTCTCTCACCCCTCTCCTTCCTTTGCTATTGACACCACATAGTAAGCGTAATTAATTAGATAACTTTATAATTTATTCCTATCTATTTTCTACCCTATACAAACAAGGATAATAAAATTATGTTCTATTGTAAAATCCTTATTTTTTTCAACTTTTAGCTTTGTTCGATTGTCCATATCCGTATAACATACCAAACGCCCGTAAAAGCGAGCTAAGGGTCTTTGCACAAATTGGGTCATCCGAACCAAATACACACCTCGAAACTTTAGTAGTAGTGCCAAGTTGTAGTCAAACACTTCTGCATCTTCTCATCATCGTCCTGATTTCGTTTCTCATCGATCATAATCAAACCATGAAACTCCATTATTTCTCATCTCTTAATCTCTCTCTTACTCTCGCAATGCCACTCGTTTCAATCCGACGAACTCTCATCGAAGAAGAAGAATTTGAACCACAATCATCCGCCAAACATTCATCCGACATCTTGATTCCCCTCAATCACCACCTTCATCTTCGATTCCTGACGACACATCAACGCAAGGAGAAGATCTTCTGCTGATTCGGACGTTGATTCCAAGCTCCAATTCACTCTTGAACATGCTTTCGGTGATTCCGATTTTGCCCTGCTGGCACTTTCTCTGCTCGCCTCAAATCCTGGCTCATGGTGGTCAGGTTTGTTTTTGCACTTCCTTCACAGTCCCACTTTTTTGTGTTATTGGAAATTATTGAATCTGAGTTTTAGGGTTTTTGGTGATCTTTTCAATTCATGATCTTTTAAGTTATAATTATGTATCAAGGTGGAATTTTCGGCTCTTTTGAGCAAATCTGGAATTGGTTTTGTATTCAGTCAATAAAGAACTATTCTTTTATGCTTTCCATGAAAAGATAGGATTTTTAATTTGATTGCTAATTAAAGTGTATCTGTATTGTAAAAATTGTTAATTTCGAGTACTGAGTGGTTTAGTAGGAATTGGAAGCCAATTGCTGAATGCATTTTCGTCTTTTAAGGTCTGCAATGCAAAATCAGGAGCTTTGGTTTTGTTGTTTTATGTGATCTCTGGGTAGTCATTGCACTTTCTTATGACACTCTCCAGTCTCTACGCCATCCTGTCCAATTCCTTTCGAGTGCATCGGAAATAGTGATATTAGTTTAGTATGTAATGATCATTGAGCACTATCTAATCTAATGAGAAAACTGGCATGATATTGTTCAATTTGTATCAAGATTGTTTGATTAATCACCTAATAAGAAAACCAGTCAATTATCTATCTTGTTCATTTTGTATTAAGATTGTTTGATTAAATTCTGTAAGCACAGCTTATGGCTTATCCACGGACAGCCTTTAACTGAAAGCCTTCTCCGGTCTGACAAGCAGCTCAATTTGCTTGTCGAGATATTTTGATCTTTCTTTCAGCCAGTCTGTCCTTAGTGTATTCTCTTGACCGTAACTCTTAAGTATCATGGAATCATTTTATCATTATCAGCTTCAATTTCCTGCCTATTAGTTTTCTAGGAGTAATCTGTAAATCTCTTTGTTAAACAGCAAACAATAGTTTTCCTTGTTCCATATTTACTAACCATATTTCCTTAGTTCACTACCTTTCAATAGTGTGCTTTATCAGCAATATGTATTTCAAATGAGGGAAAATTAATTGCAGATTAACAACTTTGGTACTTGAGTCCTTTCGCAAGTATGCAAGATTAATGGTCCAATGGGATATAATATGAGATTCTGGTTGCATTGTTGCAAATTTATAATGATATAGGTGTTTGACATAATATGTTGATGATGCAGACCCTCACCAAGCTGCGATTTTCAAGGAATACCTTGACAGACTCAGAGAAGGAGAAATTCAAGGTCAAATYAATGTCTAGCCTGTTTTGTATGATGCTCACGTCRTTCATGTTCCTTGCAACATCTCATACGGTTTTCATTTTTTCATGTATGTAGGAGCTGTTGCAARCAGATGATTTCTATAAAATAAGACTTCCATCTAATGTCTTGAGCCCTCCAGGAAGAAATTATACCGTTTCAGCTGTAAAAGCGGTAAGCTGCATTGAGATTTATGCATGCTATATTCCCATGCGATTTACAATTTTGTATCTTATGACTCTTATGGTTATGTTCTTCTCTTTCCATCTGATCTATTAGTTTTAATTGTTTGGTCAATACTTAATTTAGTCCCCATCAAAAAAATAAGTAATTTAGTCTAAGTTGGGCTTGCTTGATTTTTCTGTCAACACCTGATTACCGATTACGTCTTTATGCATAGTGGCTAGTGTTTTACCATCATGCAATTGCTTTTATATCCATGCTAAGGCTTTTGCTATTGTGCTTCAGAGATGTCTTGCTAAGGAGGCTTTGGATGAACACTTCGTCATACACATGGTACCAATCTGTTTTTTCATGAAATTTTCTCAATTGACTTTATCATGTTAATGCTGGTGCCGGAATCAAAGTTTGGTTCTGTTTATTGTTTGGTCAAACTGCAATTTTGCACTGTGTATCATCTTATCGACCTATCATCTGTTCTGCATTTTTGTGAAACATTTTTTTTTTTTGTTGTGTGTGTGTAAATTTATATCTGTTTTCTAGGAAGGTGCCACTATTTTGGCTGTCAACTATGGTTCTCCTGGGGCATGCCCGTATCCACGGCAGCTAAAAATGGTAAGTTTGCCTTCGCTTTATCCCTTTTGCTGGTTTACTAGTCTATACATGTATATGCATTTATGTGGTTTCCACCCCACTCCTCTACACTTCCCCCCTTTTCCTGTTATGTGGGATGGATTGCTCTTCCAGTGTCATGTTCACTTTTGTTAGGTAAGATCTTGTTTTGAGTCTTTGTCTGCAGAAGTAGGTATCTCTAAAAGGAGCATTGTATTTCCATTATGCAACAGCAACAAGTTGGTTTTCTTGTTTTCTGACATGCTTTTGCAAGAGTTATGAGTTGCTTTTTTGCTCATTCTTTTATTAACAAAATATATAATTCTTGAGTTTATATGTAGCCTGTTTGGTATGTTCTGGTTGGTGCAAGCACAGCCATGAACTCATGACAAGTTTTAATGCATATCATATATGCTACTGTATCTTTGACAATAAACTAAAATTTAATTTTTGTTCATGATCTTTCAGCCTGCCAAATGGTCTTTCAATTCTCACCCAGTGTTGAAATACACTGAGATGGCACCAAGGTAAAATGCTTTATCTTCATATTGTTCTCCTGTTCTGGCTTCYRTAACTGTTATGATAGGTCATCACCCAATCTGAACATAGGTTTTTCAATTGGAGCTGTTCTTGTTAAAGAAAAAAATAAATAAAAAATAACAGCCTTTTTCACCACCTAGTGCTGCAAATGTAGCTTAGGAAACATGAGCTAATATCTTCTAGTTAGGGCTTCGCTATCTGCCACTTGTCATACATAGTTTCTTCTTCTTTTTGTTGGCATAATTACTTAGAATGGTGAAAAAATAACATAATACTTCCGATATAACATAACAAATCTGTTGGTGATCTGTTATGCCAGGACTGCCCTGTTCTGAATTATTGACCTAAAGCTCATTGCATGAATTCCTTTGGCTCTTTTTTTAATTTCTGTCCCACATCTGCTGAATCTTAAGGTTTGTTAACAGGACCCTGTTTTTACCGAAGAAACTCCAGAGGAGAATGCAGAGGCGAAGCCATGAACCAACTGAGAAGTCTTCTGGGCAAATATGTGAGTTATTAGTTTAACAAGATGTGATGTATCTTCATCATGCTTAATATTCTGATCAAATACCCTTGATATTTTCTGTTTCAGTGGATGTATATGATCCCTCTAGGCTGATGATCATGAATGTATACCCAAGCTTTGAACTGTGCAGAGGAGCAGGCACGGCAGCAGCAGGCAGCAGCCAGCAAGAGCCCAGCTGGTGCTGTACGTAGAATAGTTTTTTTTTTTTTTTTTTCGAAGCTGCTGTTACTTGAGGTTGTTCTTAAATCTCTATATTGATCTTGTTTAATGATATCAGTTCAGCCTTCTTATTGGTCTGTAACATATTTTAGTTCGTTTTGGAAAAGGCAGTTATTTTTTACAGTGTTATATGTTATGTTAGTATTTTTGATGGCCCTCGTTCCATTTGAGCATCATAGAACATAGTACATGACTTGAAATGATATCTGAAAAAACTGTCTTTGGCATGCTGAGTCTTCAACTATATGGTTCTTGATAAATTGACCTTCTCAATCCTGGGTCATTATGTATATCAGAATTATGGATGCCACCTCATTCTGGTTCACATTCTTGTATTCAGTATTTTGGCTATTAGTGATCTGGGTGCATTGATTAGTATAATATACTTACTTCCTTGAGTCCTTGGTTACTATGAACAATGTGGATCCCACCTTAGTCTAAACTACACATTCATGTATTTTTTACTTTACCCACTCTGAGCCATACAATTTTGTCGTAGATGCTGGTAAATATAATAAATGAGTCGCAGGGCTCTGTCTTCAATTATTAGCTGCTTTATTTGCAACGAAATTGTCCCTGCTCACAATTTGAGTGGTATCGATGTGTTTTCAATTCTTGGATTGCTAGATTGATGAACCATTTGCCATTTGTTGCCCCTCGATATTACGTCATCATTTGCACAAGTAATTCTTTTGCTTCTGATCTGCAGTTTAATGGCATAGGTGGCACGACTGATTAACCAGTTCATGTAAGCAGATGATTTGTTCAAAGATTTTCGCAGTTTTGTTGAAGTGCACATACAATCACATCTGTTATGGAAAGATTGATCATATTTCAAGAAATCACGGCATGTGTTTATTTCCCAGGAACTTGAAGCTTTGATTTATAATTTGATTGTGCAGTTGGAAAGATAATGCACATTTAGTTTCATTTTAGCACTTGGTTTGTAACTCAGTACACTATTTGACTGTTACTCCATAGTTTGTCAGTGTATTTCCTTGTTCTTAGTCTTTAGATTTGCGAGATTGATAATGTTTTTTGTTCAGAAGTACAGATTGAAAGGAATTTTATTTGCATTATAAACTCAGAATACATCTTACATATCTGACATAAATCATATGCAGTATATATTGTAGCATTAACATGGAGTACTAATTGCATAACATAATTAGATTCATCTCTTTCCTCCTCCGATTCAAAATTTGGTAGTCATGCAGCTGTCTTTACAGAAATCACAGCGATGAATAATTGAACGCGAACTAATATAGATATCTGATCAGTCTTTCGTGAGCCATTGCCCCTGTGAGTCTGATGTAAGTTAATATTTGTCTTGAGCGCCTTAAAGTTCATCTGCACAATCATCCACATATTTCAGTTCATACTTAAAGATATGGATCGAATACTCGTACAAGTAATTGAGAAACTATCAGCTGGAGGAAGGACAGCTTAATATCATACGTTGGATAACTTATGTAAAATTCTCTGCTATAATAAAGATAGCCATTGCTTACATGTAATCATCGTCCAGATAGTCGGTGATGAGGCTGCAAAAAAATCAAGGCAGACACTATATAATCAAGCGAAGAAATCAGAGTACGAAACAAAATTAATATTCCTGGTGTAATTTTTCTCTGTTGTGTTGGTGTTGGAGGATGCTGGGGTATTAGTATACAACAAGGAGCAATAACCAATCTCACACAGTGCAAGGTTAATCATTCGTCATTAGGATAACTCCATATCAGCAGAATAACCTAATGTTATTGAGTTTTTATCTATATAGAAATGGTCATAAACTCATAACTCATAAGTCATAACAAACGTTGAGTTTAGTATTCATACACGTCTGTAACGGTCTCTGTAGCGATCCTTGTGTCGTGAACGTCGATCATAGCCCCTCTCTCTTTTCCTCCTTTCACCTTCTTCTCTTGCTCTTTGGGCTTCCTGCAGACAGAGGAGTGCATCAGTCGTCTTATTCTAGTATATCAAACTTCCTAAATTATTGGAGAATRTAAGAAACTAATGAYCAATTCYAAGTTCTAACCTCTTCTTCTTGCGCTTTTCTCACTTTCTCTGCCTCCTCAAAGGCCTCCTTTTCAACCTATTATCRTGACCAACAGAAGAAACAAGTTTTAGGTGCTTCCGAAAGAGAGAAACATAAATGTAATTGCAGTAGAGTCGAAGCATACGTCTCTGTTAGCAAATACTTCATCAACTACTTGTTTCGCATACTCCGGATCGTCACATATCAAAATGTTGTCATACACTGATCCTGCTTTAACCTGAAGTAACATATGAAAGTGCATGTCAATACATGATGTTGCTTATACACATT